>VMKM01001442.1:0-140244 GCA_008360985.2 Macquaria ambigua
GAAATGATAATAAGAATGGGAAAATACACCTCTATAACCTCCAAGGTCTGTCTCTGGACGAAATGTGAATTTACAGATAAATGTATTTGCACACACACACACACTGCATATGCACCCTTTGCTAATAAAGCAAGCTCCTGCTTTGTCTCCCAAGACGTCAGGCGGTCTGCTCTTTTCCCTTCGTCAGCAACTTTTATCTAATCCCACTAAATCAAGAAGAATAAGAGTCGGCATTGGTTGTGACGGAGGAAGACGAGGGAATTGAAAACACACACACACACACACACACACCGATGGATACTCACGTGAGACCACACAGCACACACACATATGAAAATGCATATGGTGGGATACGAGTGCGTAAATAAGATACTTTGGCACATCTACATATCATTATGCTCTCACACATGGTGCAGATCAGATAAATCCACTTTGCAACCTGCCACCGGCACTCAGGAAGGAATGAAACAGAAGCAGAGGGCCAGTCAAGTGATACAGCAGGCAGATGCCTTTCGCTCAAGTGCCATCCCACATCCCACCACTCACACACACACACAGCATATTCAAGTGTACTCATTAATATTACCCAGCTGACAGGGCAGAGCACCAACTGAGAACACATTTTTATCGATGCATGTTGTCGACCATTGACCCTCTGAAGCTGCACTCAGCTGCCTGAATTGAGCCCGAGCTCACACCTGAAATTAGACTTTCCACACTGGCACTAGAGAAAAGAGTTTTCCAGCGGCAGTCAAACGACAGAGAATGAACCCACCTCTTATCTACGCTTCAATAACATGCAGAAAAAGTTTGCAGTGTTGTTTTCTTCAGCAGCTATCATTTGGACTTGACAAGTGTTAATTAGCAAGTTGTTTGTTCACGCATTGAGCTGATGTCTCTGAGGCAGCCATGCAAAAGTACTGTAGTAGTCTTAAGTCTGAGTGGCACAGACTTAAAGTGACACTGCTGATTTAGTTTTGGTATTTCAGCAAATGCCCCAAAAACATCTGTTTAGATTGAAGTGACAAAGCCCTCTAGTGGCCATTGGAATTATGACTCTTGTCCGTTGGGAGCAAAGGAGGAAATAGTGCGGCATTGTCATAAAGTCAGCTGAAGGAGGAGGTTATGTTGGATAGACTGGTCAAAAAAACTGCAATCTTTGACAAGGGAGACCGCTATTTGCTTCCCGTTTTGTACTGACGGTCAATGGTGGTTTCTTTTAACCATGATTACAATTGATCCCTGACCTTAACCGAATAGATTTTAGCCATGCTAGCGGCGTGGCTCTAGGGCTGGCAATGTTGGTTTGTCTGTCGGTCGGTTGGTCCACAACTTTGGTCCAGACTGAAATATCCCAACAACCTTTGGATGGACTTTCATGACATTTTGCACAGACATTACAATGAATCCACTGACTTTTCCTCTAGTGCCACCATCAGTTAGAACATTTTGGTTTTAAGTGAAATATCTTGACAACTGTTGGATGGATTGCCATGAAATTTGCTGCAGATATTCAAGGTCCCTTGAATGGATGAATTCTAATGACTTTGGCGATCTCCCAACTTTTAATCTAGTACCATTTTCAAATCAAAATTTTAATTTGTTCAATACGTTGGCTTAGGACCAAATACCTAAAAACTAATGACATTCCCATCAGCCTCAGCTCTACTTTGTGTTCAGTGCAAATTAGCGAATGATAGGCTGTTAACTAAAATGGTGAACATGGTAAACACTATACATGCTTAACATCAACATTTTAGCATTGTCACTGTGTACATGTTAGCAAGCTGACATTAATATTTAGTTCAAAGCACTGCTGTGCCTCAGTGCAGCCTCACAGAGCAGCTAGCATGGCAGTAGACTCATAGACAAAATCTTTCCCTTTCCCCAACCAAGTTGTTTTTGTGCCTAAAACTAACAAAACCTTAACTATAGCTGTGTAAGATCAGAAAACAGTTTTAACAGTTTTTGCAACAGCGATTTGCAACAGCTTTGGAAGGCACTGAGCGTCAGATCAGAAAACCTTTGTATGTGTCATTTTGGAGGGCAATTACAAACTATGTATTTGGTCGTTTAATTGGGAGGACTTGTTTGAAACCAAATCATTTTCAGGATGAAATGACAGCACAGCAGAAGTGACACAAGATGATTTATATTGCAGTGACACATCTGTGGTCCTTGTAAAAAGGGCCAGGAGCTGCACGGTCTGTTCAGACTCACCATGAGAATGCAGCTCAGGTGTCAGGCAGAGTGCAAATCCACCTTATTCTTGATTTTAACTCAAAGAATAAAAGATACTGGGAAAAAAAATGGTGGAATGTGGTTTCTGTAGGACATAGATGTTATGGAGTCTCGTACGTCTGCTCACATCTCTCCATCAGACAAAGCAGAAACGTTGGTTCGTCAGTGAAGAAGCTGTAAAGAAGCTGTTAGAGCAGCGTCTGTCTTCACTGATACTGCAGGCATCCGCAAAAAGAACTGCCTGTGTGTTTTATAACTGTCTTTCCCTCCTTGAGTTCAGTTATTACCCAGAATTTGCTGCACAAACCAGAAATAGAGTGAGAGGAAAATGCTAAAGTGAGACAAAGTGGGAAATCAAACAAAAAAGTAAAGGTGAGACAGCAATCTATTTAGATTTAGTGAAATCAACACCTTTTTCCGCTCAGCCTTATTTCAAGGCTGGCTGCCCTAAAAAGGCCCAATTCTCTTCTCGGAGAGGACACAGAAATATCAGGTGTACTGACATCAGTTTGAGCCTGGCCTTGACAGCCCGTCGCTTTTTAAGCCATTACGAATAGGAGACACTGACAACATCATTCAGCAAAATGCTTTGGGTTCTCGTTTTAACTCTTAACAACTCCGAGGACGCCTCGTGAGGAGTATGTAGGTACCAAACCCAATTATGCTTGACTTTGCTCACATCAGCTGCAATCTCTTTTCAATGAAAGTGGAGATAACAAGGGCTCTGATATAACTAACAAGCACTGTCAGGTTTGCTGAAGTGAAATGTGGATAATAAGAGGTTTCTGACCCAATTTTTAGCAGTGCTTGGAACAGATTTGATAAATTGGTGTCTCTGGTTTGAATTTCATTTCATTTAACTTACTTTAGGTTTTTAAGATATAATTAAATATTCTAATGGGTAGATAAAGACTAGAGTCAACACTGACCTAGTACACAGATGAAGATGTTATGCTCATAACGAATCACTGATGAAAGTTGAAATAAAATAATTTGTGGGAAAAATAAGAGGCAGAATGTGAGAACACCAAGTACTGTATGTGATCTTCTACCAACTGTTCAGTTTTACGATGCACATAATTGATGATGTAACTATTGATATTTTCCTTTAATGCATGACTGCATACTTTCCCAACATCAAAATTGATGACGATGTGCTTGCTCTGCAGGTGCTGCACACTAATTTATCAGTAGTGGTCATGCACCATTGCACTGCGAACCAATTAAGAACCATTATGAGGTTCATAATCTTCCAAGCCAGGGCTCATTATTTCTCTTAACCCAAAAATGAATTTAGTTCTTTGAGCCTCACCCTAGTATCTATGACATTTTGCCAGATCTTTTACCAAGTTACTCCACCTTTTATTAACTCAGTCGCATAATAACCGTGCCCATACTCGCCCTGATAAACTTAGGTTAAAGAAAACGTCTTTTGATAAGATTGATGGGCCACTATCCAAAGTAAGGCTGATGCAGTTATAGTGACACATCATCTAATTCTAGTAGAATTATTCTACTATATTCATATTTTACACAATATTGATGTAGTGTAGACCTTTTATTATGTGCACACTTTGCAGCAATTAAAATTTGGTGCAACACCTTGTGGTTTGCTTTTTTACCTGAGAAGAACCACAATTAGTATAAAAGAATCACCATCTGATTTGCTTAGTAAATTTAAAGCTAATACACAAGCTCTTTGGCACTGTAAAAAGACAGTTTTACTGAAGGCTTACTTGTTTTTGCAATTAGTATGCTTTAGTCCAGTATTATTCCAAAGACTGGTCTGTCACTTCTTCAAAAAATCAAGTTCAACGGCACGTAATTTGTTTGTCAAAATTACTGCCTCATTTGATTGACAGCATTGCTCTATGGCAGTTGCATTTTACACAGTCAGCAAACACCTGTATCCATGAATTTTCCATCTATGGTGTTTTAATCCAAAATGTTTCCACACGTCACTTCTCAGATGGTTTGGTGTCATTAGTATCTGTTCAGTAATGCTTGCTAGCCTAGTTTACTGAGGGGAAGAAGGCTGTAATGGGTCAGACAGACAGAGCATTTTAGGAAAAGTCAGATGTGTTACTACATGAGATTACATTTCCTCCAACGTATCTTATCAGTCCTTTTCCTTATTTCCTTTTGTGTCTGCTTTAGGCAACTTCTCATGAGAAATAAAGCTCGGTGAGGGAAAGGAGGTTGATGAATGGCTGATAGCGCTGGTTTTACTGGAGCTCGGCTCAATGTGTCCCCAGGTCTTGGAGTCTATTCAGTGCTAGATCTCCCCTCCCCTGCTTCCATTCTCCAGTAAGAGGAGATTGAAAAGCCCTCAGCGCCTGGGTCTGGGATGATGAAACACACACACTCCCATGCAACACACACACCTTGTCTCTCACACATTCCCTTGCTGTACCTGTCTATCTAGCTTTTCTTTTTCGCTCACTTTATTCAGCCAGAGCCAACTGTTTTGGCCCTGCAGCCGGTAGAGGCTGACCTCCCTTAGCCTTTCGTCACGTAGTCAGACAACTGAGGCAGTATAAAGACCAAGATGGAAACTGCCTTTACTCTCAACTCTACCACTCTCTCTCGGTCAATTGCTATTTTTCTTGTAGACACTAGACAAAATGACTTAATGCGCCAAAATGGCTTACAGAGAAACAGGTTTCCCCACAGGGACAATAGACCTTTTGTATGGCAGGCATGTCAACATGTTGACATGTTATAGCTGGACAAGTCTAATCAATAACTATGATATGATATGACTGCATTCTATTTAAGATTATCAGGCCAGTATTTACACATCCATCTTGGTTTTCCTGAGCTACATGCAAATCAGGGTTGGCACTACTCCAGTTCAGAGGGTGGTGGTAAGGCGCCTGAAGATGATAACTGACAAAATGCCAGAAGAAGAATAATTTATGCACTTTAGCAACAATTACAACAATTAACAGCTAGGTGACAAACAACTTATCATAAACTACGAGCAAGACAAAAGTTTTATTGTCTTCACAGGTTCTTATTCACGCCTCTCTCTCACCCACGCAGATCTTTCAGTGAATGAACTGATCAGGGATCAGATAAATGCTACAACAGCTCTGTGTGTCTTCTGTATGATTGTATGTGCTGAAATGGCTGGAACTGCTTTTCTCCCTGTCTCAAGCGACGGGAAGATTGACAGCTAATTTCAGTGTAACTTCAGCTGCCATTGTCACAGGGGACACACCTTGTAGAGTTTCCACAGATCACTTACTGATGTAGTTAAAATTAGAAGGAGTAAAGATTAGGTATGCGTCTTGGAGAGACGGATGCATTTACATCTTTTTAACATCTGGCTAAAATGCGAACAATTTCAATCAAATGCTCCATGGATAGCTATCCAATCTGCCCGAGGCACATGAAGTGACTAAGCATTAATGAGGTCTATGTTCTATGTGCATTGTTAGTTACACCTTTTCTTTTTGCTTTTTCCTGCTGTGAAAATGGTCTTTAAGAGAGATAATTAACATTGATGTTAGTGACTGGGTGATAGTGACAAAATCAAACATTGCAATATGTGATATATTGTGCAGATTACCTGCTTTCGGAAGACATTTACACAAACAAGAAATTTGAGAAAGAATAATTAGTAATGTATATATAAACACCAGTCATAACAGAACAGTCAGATAACTTCAGAGAGTTTTGACGCAAGACTAGATATACCAGCATACACAGGCACACTCATGTAAGTACACCAAGGATTGTGCTAAATCAGCTAAAGAAGCACGAGCAGCAGCTTGTCCTATTTGTATTTCGGAGTCCCAGTTGTGTCACGCAGACCAATTAGAGGTAATGTCATGCGGAGATGTGAGTCAAAGCTACACCAGAAACAAAAGACAAAGTCACCCATGGGCCACAACTGTTTTTTTTCCCTCAGTTCAAATCTGAGACAAGGGATAGGGGAAGTCATTACACAGTGTGTGCTACTGTGGTGTGTGTGTCTGTAAGGGGTTAGAAGTAAGGGTAGGGGTGATGAAATGCTGTAAAAATCTGGAAAGTTGCTAACAAGCACATTGATTTGAGCTTAGAGGGGAACAACATAGGAAGAAAGAGAAAGAAACAGAGAGCCAAAGAGAGAGGGAGCAGGACTGATAGAGACAGAAAGAGAAAGAAAAGGTGAGGAGACACAACGAAGGAGAGGAGAGGAGTTTGCTTGCGGTTTGTTTCTGCTAACTCAGACACTTTAAGCAGACAAAATGATGCAGACTGAGCATACTACTCATTTGCACGCTCTATTTTTTAACAAAGAGACAAGCTGACGCTCTATCTCATATACCCAACACACACACATACACAAACAGCCCCAACAACTGATTAATGTTAATGTGCTGTAGCTCCCTCTTAAAGTCTCTTTAGGAGTTTCACACATCTCAGCAGGTTCCCTGGAATAAAGAGATCAGATACACACTCCCTTCATAACTCAAAGTTTGGATATTTTTAATAGGAGACGCTTCTCCTCCGCACTTACAGCCAAGAGTATAATAATGTTTCGAGTCAGCTGCTTTACAAGTTGTTGCCCCCTAAACCTGCATAGTTGTTCACTTGCACAACAAAGTCAGAAGGAACAGAAAAGTATTAGAAAATAAGAGAAAGCAGCGATGTAAGGAAAGTGAGAGCAGCCTAATTGCCAGGGAGAAAGAAGGAAAGCAAGATCGGGGGTTTTAAAGAGGATATGTGTGTGCGTTCTTATCTGCTTGGGGCAGGTATAATAAGGCGGCTTGTAGCCAGGCTGTGGGAGAGCAGGAGGTGAACTGAGGTCACTGACTCCAGTCTCTCTACAGGCTTCACTTTAATGATGGTGGAAGGTGAGGGAGTCAAGTTGATGGGGGGTGATGGAGGGAGAAGAGACATGCAGAGACAGTGGGAGAAAGAGGGAGAGTGGGAGGGTTTATAAGGCAGAGTCACACAGAGCAAGACTTTAACTTCACAGAAAAACAGAAACACCTCAGAACAAAAACAGGAAGAAGTAGTGAACACAGTAACTCCCACAACCACCCACACATTCACATCCAGTCGCTTATTCTGCATATTGCATTGGTAATATTTCTGAGGGGAAATACATGTTTTCCTAGCTGAAGGTGTGCAGAGAGCGACCCACACCTCGAACTACAATGCCTTTGACCTGGCACTTTCAGACGAGTTTGCCACTTAACAAGGTCAGAACACATTTAGTCCACTGATGCTGAGAAACAGGTGAAAGTGACGGATTAAATTGTAACCAAAAGCAACGGGAGACGCTGTAAGAAAACAGAAATGAGAAGGAAGAAACAGATTAAAAGAAGGTGTCCACAAAGAGAGAGAGGAAACGTAGTGATGGTCAAACTAGAGCACGCACAAGACAGAGAGCAAAATACAGAGAAAAACAAGTGTGCAACTGAGAGAATCTGAAGACCAATCCAATTTTATAAGGCATTACGTAACCTCAGTGGATAGCTCTTTTTGCATTAATCTCTTGGGTTATGCAAGCTGTTTCTGGGCCAAAGCTCTAGACTTACAGCAATGAGCTTATGAACTAGCTTTAGTTCTTTTTACAGCACTCGGTCACGGCTGTAGTAGTACATGCACACACATGGATTCACAAGCACAAGACAGACAGAGTTACACGCAGACCGATAGGTAGATTAAGCACACAAACATGCACACAACAGCTCTACTGAACTGGCTTAAGGTAACACCACTGTTGCCCTGCTTTACAACTAGACGCCAGAGGCTCTATAGGTTTTTAATAATGATGACCTGTCAAAAAGATATAAAAGTCAAACTTCCCTGACCGGTACATTTGACCTTTGTACACAATACTGAGACTGATAATCCTGTGGTGGTGTGATCATGTATGAAGTAGGTAAGAAGGAAGAGAGGTTTAACAACAAATAAAAACACCGAGCAAAAAAGCCACAATATGTCAGTGTGAAGGGTAAACCTTAATCATTGTACTAGATAAAACAGCTGCAAGTTTACCCGCTTACTCTTATTATGAGAAAGAGCTTAAAGCAACCGGGGGATTTAACTCTGCCAAAGACAGACTGACACTGATTGAGATTCCTCTTGTTATGTGAACGGTTGGCTTCAGTAGTCTGACTGGTGAAAGGAGAAGACAGGGAGGAGAGGCATGATATACCACCGCGGAAGCCGAACTAGAATTACTTAAATGCACAGGGAATATATCTGGCAATGTACAGAGGCACATAAAAAACTTTAAGAGGTTTTATGGCACAGATGAAACTAAAAGTGCAAACGATTTGCGAACAGATGGCTGTTATAGCAACTGTTAACTGTTAGTGAGAGAGGTGTAAAAAATTGATCTCGGCTGTACAGAGAATTTAACCATTATCTTGTTTCCTGGTAACCCAGACATGTCAACGATTGTGATGAAACAAATCATTATAAAACAGCAGCATTAACACATAGGCAACAATGACTCACAACAAGAGCAATAACTCACAACAACATTATTACTGCAACTCATAATAGCGGCACCTCGACTGAGCACAGGGTTAGGTTTAAGTTTCGAATTAGTCTTAGGTTCACGTTTAGGGTTCAGTGTTCATTTTTGCCTCAATGTCCCACCAAAGCAGCACTTGAACTAGTGCCCCAGGACGACGGACCAAAGCCGACATTTTGTGGACCAGAGGGGCTCTTCGGCTGACCAAAGGGGCACATGAGTGCTCCAAGTGAGCATCAAGTGTCCACAGAAGGGCACTATGGGGGCCAGTAGGACCGACTAGATTAGTACTTTGGCTCTCAAGTGCCCCTGTAATGTGAGATTAGGGTAAAAAACAGAAACATGGAATTTCCAAAGAAAGGCAGACATATCTTATAAACTCTGAATTGACTTGGGTTCGGTCCAATCACAAGCAAGAAGTGTTGTCCTTCCCTTTCCGTAATCTGAAATGTTAATGTGTTTTGACCTTCAGGGCCACCGTACTAATCGCCACAGCAGCATGTTAATAACAAGGTGTAAATGAGCTCATATAGTTTGAGGCAAATTAATAGAAAAGAAAAGGCGAGTTCAACTGGGCATGTGCATGAGCAGTGCAAACAATGACTGTAATTTTGTTGTGACTATTATGCAATTTTTCTTTTTACATACATAAATACTGTATGTGTTTGTGTGTGTTACACGTGGTTAGGAGTAGACAGGAGATACAGTAAATGGGACAGCGCAAAACATAAATAGTTTGAGTCTTAAGAAACAGTACTAGACTGAATGACATGATGATATTTCTATAGTTCTCAAAAGACCACCAGAACTAAAATCCCCTCACACACCTGAGTGGAAGATTAGAACAAATGTGCATCCCTGCTGTAGGTCTTGTATCTGTCCAGTCACACTGTCCAATTATTAGCACATTTCAGGGACAAAAGAGATTTGATACGTTTGGATTCTCTCTCTCTTTTAATGTATCGGAGGTGTTGATTGACTGTTTCTCTGTGTCTCTCCACCTCCAACCCCAAATGGCCCTGAGTATGATCTCCATGGCAACTGAGACATTACCTGCAGTTGGGATGAGATTGTGAAACTTGACACCTGAAGTTAGAGGAAGAGATGGAGAGGGAGTGCACGAGATGGCAAGAGCGACACAGAGCACGGGAAGAGTCTGAACATTTAAAAGCCATGAGAACTTCCTATAATTTCAAGCACTGGCGTCACATGACCAATAGAGCGTAACTTGATTGGCTGGATGTTGGTTTGGTATCCCGGATCTTTAATCTGAATTTTTTAACTTGAACTTTGGGATCTGAATTTGGCCTATCAAATTTGAGCAACTTGAATATATATTATTTGAATTTTTTAAAACTTGAATTTTCGATTCTGAATTTGTGAACATTGAAAAATAAAAGTGAAAATGAGTTATTGAAAATTTGAAGAGTTGAATTCAGAGGCAAAAAATTCAGATACATAATTTCAATGCAAAAAAATTCAATGGCTTTTAAATTTCAAAATCTGGTGGGACAGATTTGCTTCAATAGATCTGCACCCTTGAGTCTGTGATGTAGAGCAGGTGGAGCCCTGTCTTTTCTCCCTCTCACACTAATACATCTCAGGTGCCTTGCCAATCTAATTGGAACCAAATTCGGCTTCATTTCCATCGAGCTACTCAGTTAGCCCACATTGTGAGAAGTGCACACTCAGCAGAGACGGGGAGATGCAAAAATCTGTACTGAATTAACTCAGGTTTGTGTGCTGGTGTGTGTGGGCAAGTAAATGGTGCAAGTACAATTTCTGCTTTGTGCAGAAATGAAGGACAGTCCAAGATCCGAAAACAAAGGGATGGCATTTATCAGTGAGCCTTCAAAAAAAAAAAGAAAAAGAAAAAAAAAAGTACTATTATTTGCATATTTGAATAACAGTCCCCACCCTAAACTCCACAGATGCCAACTCAGCACTTTGCTGTACTCCCCTTTCTTCCCTCTTCTCCCCTACAGGCGTCTCCATTCACATTTTCTCATCAGTCCACCCACCCGCACAGTGCTTAGAGACGGTCTCTACTGTGTCACAGAAAAGGGAGATTATGAGTGAATTATTCCCTGTGTCATTATGACCTATGACACAATCACATTAATATCTCATAATAGTGAGCACAAAAACAGAAATCTAAAGAGCTTTTTATACTTTAGAGTTCAGTTTAGTTACGTTTTTTTTATTTACATTAGTATATTGCATCCTGAGTTAAATGAATAGAAGTTGTTTTTGCCCGTACTGTATACTTTTCACTCTCAGCCATTGTCTGTGGGCCACAGTATGTCTATGTGCTCTGACCATGCATCTCTAGTGAATAAGGTCCAGCTGCCTGACTGTGGTGCTGATTGGACACTACAAATCATGGTTGTATGTTATATACAGTATACAGTAAGACCAAATCATCCCCTCAGTGGCCAATTACAGCTACCCTCTGCTGCCTCCTCAGCCAATTACAACTCTCAGATGTGGCCACGAGAGCAATATTTCACAGACACACACACACACACACACACACACACACACACACACACACACACACACCAATGTAGAGTTGTGGAATTGTGGAGGTGTGTGGACCCTGGGCACTTTTTGTTCAGTTTTATTCTAACGCTGGTCTGTGTTGCCCAAAGAAAAGCGAAGAAAAGTTTCCAAATCTGTGTTTGGACTCAACTTCCACTAAGCAGCCTCTTTGGGGCAATTGTTGTCTGTCTGCCTGGTTTTCCATTTGTCTTGGTCGGCCTGCCCGTCCAGATTGTCAGACCATTTGTCCGTGTATTTATCTGTGTTATCTGTTTAGGGGGAAAAATGTCTTTGGAAGTACTCTTGCACATTTGTCAAGTGCAGTATGTCTGCAAAAATGGACACTATTGGGAACAAGTGAGAGGAAGTATGTAGAGAAAGAAACTGCTTTGAAACTACACTGGTGTGCTGAAAGAGACAGTAGTAGAGAAACAGATCTGAACTTCAACTGATATTAAACTGCACCGTACAACTTAGAAATTGCACTGCAAGGCTTCCTCCGTTCTTGTCTGTTTACTGACAAAACGTGATGATTGCATTTGCATGAAATGAAGTGAATATACACAAAGCCAACGTGTGAGAGAACAGAGAAACAACGTAAAAGTGCTGCAGATTTGTTTTGTGTTCAAAGAATACTCAATTATTTCAGTCTTTCACAAATAATGTTTTTACCCCCTGTGTATTTTACAGTGCCAACAAACAGAAAATGAATACTCAAGCTTTTCAAATCACGAGTAGTTGTGTGTAACTGTGTGTAAATACGGTGGATAAATATGCATTCGAACTGCATAGCATGACAGCACAAAGGACCTTATGGATCAGTATACCACTAACAGCTAAAAACTGAATGGACCCTTTACATTATTACATTATCATCTATAACATGTTAGCTTCAGGTTCAGAGTGAAAAGTATGACAGCCTTACTGTAGCTGTAAGGTTTTCTAAACATTATGATAGGCTAAAGACCAATAAAGACATTAACAGATTTCTGGTGAACATGAGAGACATAGGAAAGGAGAACACAGCATTTTTATTTTTATAGTACAACTCCATGACAGCCAAACTGCATTATCACCTCAACCGTAACTCTTTTTTATTTGTCTTACTGAAGGCAGGGACCAAGGGAAATGAAAGGTGTGAGAACAAAAAAATAACACATCAACAAAAAACGACTGGACACACTGAACAACCTTTCTCTGTTCCACTTTCCTGCAGCAAACCATGTAGAAAGACTGACATCAGGAGGCAAAGTTGATGGGCTATTTCTCACACCAGTGTTTTTAAAGGACTGAGCCAGGATCCAAATGCAGTTTGAAGAAAGATTAGACTGTTTCCCAGAGTAATCCAAAGCTAAAAGGTATTTTTCCTTCCAAAGTCGTTCCATGTGGGCAAGGTGAACAAAATAATTCTTTATGCTGGTATGTCAGATTATGCTGCACAGCCGCTTAAAAAAATAAAAAAATCACAGCCCAGGTTGTGAGAAAGACCAATTTTAAAATGGGGCTCCCAAGACACTACAGTGACACTCACGCAGTGAAAACGACCTGAACTCAGCCTTGTGGATGTCCCTGCCATCTCTAAACTCATTTTATAAGTATAAAATTCCTCTAGATTTTCCCACTCTCTCCAGCTCCCTGCAGAGGTGTTATATGTCTACAAAATGACTGCCAAAGCCTGGGGGTCAATACAATACTTCTTCCATGATTTGTGAGAGTTGTCGCAGGCAGTGCCCAGTGTAAAGGAGTACGGCGTGGTCTCTGTAGACATCATTATATTGATCTATACTCTATACTTGTGTCATCGCAGTGATCAACGATGGCAGAAAGACAAAGACTACTGGCCCAATCAAGGCCGAACAGAGACGTCGCCCATCTACAGTGTGATTCCGTTGTCTTCTCAAACTCATACCTATTCATAATTCTACTGTTCAACAGTAGCCATCCATCTTCGCGGGAGCTTGACAACCTGTGTGATTTATTCAGTCTCGGCCATGAAGTAGATATTGCATAGACAGGGCAGAACAAGCCTGAGGGATCTCTCCCAACAGGGTAGATTTACATCCATCCACTCGTCTGTGTGTGTGTGTGTGTGTGTGTGTGTGTGTGTGTGTGTGTGTGTGTGTGTGTGTGTGTGTGTGTGTGTGGGTGTGTATGCGTGGGTGCGTGTGTTGGCTCTACAGCTGTATCCGTCAGCAGAAACATGTAAGCGTGCTGACGCAGGGGATAAAAAGACACACACCAACGCAGTCACACTGACAGGAAGCTGTGAGTGCGTCGATACGGGATCAATACAGTGACAAATAAATCAACAGGACCCTTAGGGCCCTCATACCTATTCTTTGGGTTAAGTGGGAATGGGGTGTAATTAGAGCACAATGCTCTCTTACACATTTTGAATACAATATGTGGGAGTACAAGAGCACATTGATAACAGGAGGATTGTAAAAGGTCATCAGTTTACTGTCACAGTTGTCAGCAGGGGTCATTTTGTGGCAGACATTTTGTATCCCTCCTAATAAACATGTTAAATACAGCTGTGACAGGATAACGTTAGTGAAAGTAATTTATACAGTAAACAAAACATGCAGACGTTAGAAAGGGTTTGGTTCAAGTAATCAAACTGTTTACTTGACCCTGACAATCAATAACCTTTCTCTTTTCAAAGTAAACATGTATATATGTATGGATAATCCCTATATTGACCTAATGTAGCTGGTCCCCTGGGTTCTCTTAATACCAGTTCAGATTGAGGTTTATTCTGGTTTTCAGCTGTGGCAGTAACTCATTGATCTTGGCAGCTACTTTTACATTCTTAACACCACCGGCATTTACTGCTTTTTACAGTCAGACTAGGTACATTTACAGTTTGGTCTTTTCTGCAGAGAAGCAAACACTGTTTCACAGAAGGGGAGATATCATGGGAATGGTGACCAGAGCGTTGATTTGATGAATGAATAATGGGGTTAACGTGTGCATTATCATCTGCTCAAAACCAACTCAGTAACTCACCCCTGCAGCTCCTTGACGGACATGGAGATCTTGAGGTTATGTCCCAAAACATGGAGGGCAGTAAGGATGTCCGCCCACTGGACCATCTCTCCCAAAGGACCCCCCTTCAGCACCTTGGGGCTGAAAACATCTCCAGATTCCTCTGTTAGGAAGCCTACATGGACCAGGATCTGAAAAAAGGCATGAATACGTTTCTGAGTAACTTCTTCTACATTTAATAAACCATTTACTAACATTCATATACACCCGATACACACACAGACATTTATATATTTATACACATAATGCATAATGTGTATATTATAAAGTACATTTAATTTAATCTGATTTACATTATGTTATTTTTATATATATATATATATATATATATATATGTGTGCGTACTGTATAAAGTTAAGCTCCTTGAAAGTTAAGCTTCTGCAGAGCAAACCTGTCTTAATGAGTTTGAGGATTACAATCATTATAATTTCAGACTCTTCCAAAAGAAACTTATGGAAACTGAAAAGTAATTCTTTGAAATCCCCAACGAATTAGCCCCTCATGCTCCAATGGAATAGCATGCACATGTAGAAATCCATCATTATGGACTTTCCTGTCCAACTCATTTCATATGCACCGTATGCCTATACAGATAACTGCTGTAACTAATTCCTAGGCACCCGATGGGAAAATCCCCTTTGTTTTAAAACATCATATAACACATGTGAAGGAATTATCACAGTTTCTGTGTTGCACTATTATACAACTTTGCACCGACAGGCTACAGTCCTGTCATGCATGTCCACCTAGCTACTGCATAATCAGTGCAACCCACTGAGAAATGAGCAACACGCTGCCTTTCACAGTGGATTAAACACAGCCATGTCCAAACGCTGCTCTGCTGAGTAATCCTGATTAACTAACGCAGCATGAACACCTCCATGCAACATACATAATGAGCTTAAGGCCAACTGTGTGGAGTTTGCCAGAAAGTTTTGATGCCGATTGTTTACTATGTCTCTCTCTCTCACTATGCCTCTCTCTCTCTCTCTCTCTCTGCTTTTATTTAAGTTCATGTGCGTCCTGTGTCCCTGTGTCTGTACCTTCACAGCTTTGAACTGTAGAGGTTATGATTAAAAGCTTGCAAGCTTTTCAGAAGTGTGCTGCAATGCACCCTGTTATTACTCTCTTCCCCTCTCCATCATGCCACATTAGCTACAATGCACTAATGTACACACACATACTGCTCCTGCACATCACACATTTTATGATCCTGGAAAAGATTATGTTTGAATAGCAGAAAGAGAAGAAAAAAACAGTAGTCTGGATAGCTGATATTTAATTACTGTATTTAATCTAGTTATAATTATATATAGTGATGGGAGCTTCTTTTGTATTATAGCTGTATACATCCAGTACAACTGTTAAGTCAGTCAATGGATGTCCTTAAGTTAACATGTACAAAATGAGTGTAAAACATTGGACAATGGTGTGTATGCAGCAGAGTCAAGCTCCAGTGACACTCCAGCTGGCGTGAAAAATCCCCTGATTTAATAAGCCTGCTCTATTAACTTCTGCTTCATAAAAAAAGATAAGTGAAATTTAATTACAGTTTGGGTGGCAGATGGCAAGAGTGAGAATTCATGAGGCCAATACTATTCACTCTCTTGGCTTGGTGGGGGCAGTGGTTGTGTATCACACAAACACTGGCAACTACGCAAAAATGGAGACAGAAGGAGCTGAATTTCCCACACTGGCAGCAGCACAGTAACACTGCTAAATAAATATGAGAAATATCACACAGTGGCTGAATAACTGTGGATTGGATCCTATAAAACTGGCATCCACAAACAGAAGTTAATAGGGAAAGAGGTAAGGGTGCTTTACAAAACCTGGCAACTTCCACCCACGATCTAGACTGCTGTGGAGGGATTTTACTTTCTCTCTGAAAGGAAGTATTTATCTCCATTTGCAAATGTTAATTTCTCTGTATGGGAACAGAATTAGAGTGGAGTACGATGAAACAGATCAGAACAATGCTGGGAAAGTAACCTTTGTATCACAGAACAGGAATGAATAGCTAGAATGGAGAGGAGAGAGAAACTAGAGTGGGTGGTTTGCACTGTGTTTCACCGTGCAGATCAACGGCACAGTCTCACCGCCAACACAATCTCGCATATTTGCTCACGCGCTCACTTGAAAATGAAGATGAACAGGTGGAACGGCCACACAATGGGAAGTTGACAACAGAGGGAGTATCTCTGAAGCTAAAGCTGTACTTCCTCATAAACTCCTGTATCACGGCCAGCTGCCTCCCTCAGGAGTCTGATGACACACGAGAGAGTGGAGCTCTTTATACAGTGGACTTATGGTACTCCCAGATGGTGTGTGTCTGAGTGTGTGTGTGTGTGTGTGTGTGTGTGTGTGTGTGTGTGAGTGTGCTGATGGGTTTTGAATTTTGTTTGTTTTTGTTTGTTCGCGTGCATTTGTGTCACACTGACATACATCAATGAACTCTGTGTGCGTGGATGTTTGTGGATGCGCGCTCATTCGCCGTGAGCTCGGGGGATTCTCAAAAGGATCTAAAGCTGCTCTCTACTGTTAACGTCCCATGAGGATTGAACACAAAGACCTGCCAAACCCGCTGAGACAGGCAGAGAGGTACGATAACAACACACTCATGCTTAAATCTCTCGCTCACCGTTACAACGCCCCGTCTGCCGGTACGTGTGTTCACGTGCCACGCCTCTCACAAAAGATCACAACATCGTCCCTGTTCTGAATGTTTTATTTTTTTTTATAATTATATAACTTGGATAAACTGTGGAAGAGGAAATCTATTATCAATCTATCTTTCATGTGCCAATGTTAGGAAAGTTTCATGTAGTATGAGTGTCTGTCTAAGTAAAATCCTTGGAAAGTCCTTGGTGCGTACATATGAGACTAGCGTACAAGGAGACTAGAAGCGGCTCTCAAGTATGTGGTACCACTCTATTGCTCCGCTCTGCTCCACTCACTCACTAACAGGCTAACGACAGAAGAATGCTAATGCGTGTTTCAGCATCTGTTAGCGCAAGACTTTGTATGTGTGTCTGAGTGAGTGTGTGTGACCCTGTTCACTCATGCACTGTGGCCCTTATGAAGGTCGCAGCTGTCCGATGGAAGGCCACGGGTGGCAACACAAGCTGGCACTGCCAACCATCACCACTCTACCCTTAATTTCACCTTCTCCCTCATCCTCCTCTTCAGACTACTTTCCCCTCTTTATTTCTCCTCACGTCTTTCCTCCTTGTTGTCATATTCCTCCAACCTGATTGTTCCCCCCTCCTCTTTCCTCCTCACTTTTACTTTTTCTTACCCCACCCCACACCCCTACCCCCAGCTCCTCACTTCACCTTCCATATCCCATTAGTCTCCTACACTGTTTGCACTTCATCGGTCAGAGGTCAATTAACTCTCTAGAGGGCAGACACAGGGAGAAGGGGAATTAACAGTTTGGCATATGCTGACAAACACACTAAATGTGCATGCTCAACGCACACCAAATAGGCACAGAGGCACACAAAGTCACTTACTGAGACACCTAAACTAACACCAGGACAGGTTAACAGGATAAGGTCAGTGTCTTTGAATCTGTACTATCGCCTCTTAAAAGCTATTATATTATATTTACTATATATATACTATTATTATTCCACAGCTTAGCTGAATATGTCTCCTTTGATGTCTACAAAAAAGAGAACAGCAATTTGTTATTCACAAAATGTTCCATCAGCTTCATTACAATGGCTGAACGGGTTGACCCAGGCTTTTGATTAAGTTTGATAACGGCGCTCTCAAATGTATAACTGCTTTGATAGTGAAGTGTAGCAAAAGGTTGATTGTATTCTTTCTGAACTCCACAAGCAGTCAAGAAATAGGCAAATTAGTCACAAAATAAAAGAGATTTCCTAGAATATCTAATAAGGCAGGCTTCTACTTCATCACTCACCGCAGCGCTCTGCATACAAAAACTCTCAAACGTCTATCTCTCAAATATATTTGACTGTAGGAAATACTGAAGTCTCTTCTGCTGTGGTTCTGCTTAGGTAAAAAAAAACAACCTTCAGAATTACATTTCTCAAGCGTCCACAGTCACTCGCACACACACACACATACACACACACCTCTCCATTTCCTATCCTCGTGTCTGCCGCTGACAGTTCAGAATCATCTTGCCTTTTCTCTTATTTTCCTCTCCCTGTCGATCCTTTCTCCCTCTATACTTGCCTCTCTGCTCTGCTAATTTATTCTTTTTCTGAGTAAACATCCACTCCGCTTACAATCAAAGAGAAAGCCAAACAAGGAAACAGAACTGAATCAACAGAGCCCCATTGGAATTGTAAAGACTGCACACTCAAGCACAATGCTAAAATTGCTATTGGAAGCGAAGGTTTTGTCAAAGACAAAGATTAGGCCAGTGCAAGGCCAAAGTCAATTCACATCAGACAATGTTTTTTCCGAGGTCAGACTTAATTAAAATCAAACAGCGTTCTCATTCTCAATGTTAAAGTGAGTGCTTATTTTAAAGTTTAAATGAAAATGAATCTTCCTTCTGAGGGAGGAGGCCAACAGTCAAGAATGGTAAATTTGACTGGTACATACTGAGATTTAATTTTAAAATAAAATGTACAAGATTATGCCTTTTATTGCAATGATATCCAATTAGCAGTCATGCACAAACACACACACACACACACACTTTTATGTCTGTTTCTAATTATTGTGATAAACAGCTTTTGACAACCAAGGCTAACTCTTAAAAACACCAGGACATCTGCTGTTAAGATAGCAGCAGCATGTTGTAAAGCATAAAGGCTGTTACTGGGCCATGATAGAGGATACCAAATCCCCTCAGTGCACCGCAAGAAAGGAGAACATCAATCTCAGTGACAGAGGACTATTTCTACACTTGTTAACTTATTTTAGAGAGAGATGGGGGCAGAGAGAAACATTCTGGAGAGAAGAAGCAGAATGTGTGCTCAATCTGCCTTCTCACATTAACTCATTAATGTATCACTATTTTCTCAACTATAAGATTATGAGTCTACTCAGAGCAGCATAAGAGATGTAATAGGTAGGGAGGCTTGACAAGTAGTTAAAGGTTACATGCTGCAAAAACGTTTCCCAAAGTTTTAATTACATATTGCTTTCAATGACATTTGGAAAAATAAGCCTAACTAATTTAACTAATTTTTAATGCAAAACCCAACATCTACAGGCACCTTGGCCTTCCAGGCTTTGTTTCTTGCTCATCTCAGCGGTGCCTCACGACTCCGCTCTCCACCTCCATCAATCCTTTCCTAATCCATATTCTACAGTACCTTCCCCCACTACCATCCATCCCCCTCTTGCCCTTCCTTTCTCATCTTATTCTTCTCCCTCTAGCACTGGCACATGCTTGGCATTTCATCATAATCCCAATCATTCATCACCGCCATTTCTTACCTCATACCTTCTTATTCTTCCTTTGGTTTCTTCTCTCTCATCTATCCTTGCATCTCTTTCTTCCTCTCTCTCTCACACTAAGCCCTTGGCATGCATGGCTAAACGCAGGAAGTAGCCAAGTCCATGCTGCACTGCTTCAGTGCCCACCAAAATGAGGTTTAACAATTTAACAGCATGATACCGCACTAAATTCTTATTTTACAGTATACCGCTTTGAAAAGTGTTTTTGAACGGACATATAAAGACAGTTACACACCAATTACAGAAGAAGAACTACTGGCACTATAAGCAGCACTATATATGTTAATGTTTTTCATGTTGTACAGTTCAGTTGTGCTGTTGTACTCTAACCCTCCCCTTCTACTCCATTTTCCTCCATTTTCCTCTATTTTTAAATAGACTACCACTGTTGTGCATTGGTGTGTATTGTAACATTCTTCACACCATTTAAGCTCTTGATCTCTTTGATAAGTCTTTCTCGGCTGCACTTTGCATTTAGCCATGATAAAAAAATGTTATGACAGTACCTGATCACAGTAGAATAAACTCTCTCTCTCTCTCTCACACACACACACACACACACACCCTTTCGTTTTATTGTCTCCCCTCCTTCTCTCACCTTCTTCTGGTCCCTCCATCGTTGCTCCAGCTTGGCATCCAGGCGGTTGGCGGCCGTCGCCCACTGCTGTGCGAGGCGGCGGATTCGGCGCTTCATGAAGCTGAGGGACTCCTTTCCAGTCCCAACCTGGTCCAGCAGTACAGAGAGGTCTGTGCGGAAGGCAGCCTGGGAAGGTAATGGATAGAAAGTAAAAGGAGAGATGGAAAGAAGTGAAGAGAAAGTGTGAGAAGGTGGACATTTATTTTTAGCCACTCTAGTTGTGTGACTCTAGGAATGGCAGTGTCCACCACTTTGATCCAGATTGAAATATCTCAACAACTATTGGATGGATTCCCATTAAATTTGGTGCCCAGTGGATAAATCCCTCTGACTTTTGACGATCCCTGACTTTTCCTCTAGCGCCACCAGCAGGTTGACATTTTTGGTTGAGAGTGAAATGTCTTTGTTTTTCCATGTGATTTGGTGCAGACATTCATGGTCTTTTTGAACTTTGGTGATCCTGACTTTTCATCTAGCGCCACCATCAAGTCAGAATTTCAATTTGTCCAATACTGTGGCTTATCTATCAAACACTTTTCTTGACAATGGGCATGACAGCATCATAGAGCTGTTACCGTGGCTGTAGACTCTTAATCTTGTTTGTCTTTTATTGGCTTCAATGCCGTTAAAACACACTGGACTGCAAAGCAACTGAAAGCAAGTAAGAAAGATGTGAAAGAGGAGTATGTCATCTGCAGATTGAATCAGCTGATGTAACCTGTGCATGTGTGTGATGGTGATTCTGTATTCTCTACAAATGCAGGAAAACACTTACTGGTAGATTTTTAGAAGAATAAACCATTTTTGCAATATGATGCAATATTTGCCTTGTCAACGCTAATATTTTAGAGAAGTATTTCAAGAAGAATTGTGTCCTAAGAGAACTTTGTTCACTTTGCTATTTGTTTTACTATTTCAAGGCTGGCTTTAGTTTCTATGGAAAGAAGTTACAACATAATGTATTTTCTAATTAAGACTTTTCTCCTTTGAGAACAACCTCTGTTTGTGTGCAAGATACAAGAAGACAAGAAGTAATTCACAGTTCAGTAATTTGGGTCACAGGATAAGATGGAGATATCAGTCTTCATTTACACTGAGATTCTGCTTTATAATACTGCTGCCACCAATAAAGTGTAAAAAGCAAGGTGAGAGCGCACACACAAAGATATAATGCACATATGTCACTTTAATAACTACTAAACTACTAAACATTCATGATTGCTTTGTGCTCCCAAACAAACTGTAAAAGGCTGACAAAGCCACTGTAACTGGGAACACTATAGCCAGTATGAGTGTGTGCAGTGAAGAATATACTTATTCCATCTGGTGAACATCCAAATTCAAAGACCATTATTATCACTGCACAGGCTTGCCCCAGAGGGTCAATACGCCTGTATTGTGCCATTACTGTGATGGAAAAAAGTAGTTCATATTAAAATATAGGCAATTTCTTTGGCTTGTGATAAAAAGAAATCAATATTAACTGTAAAATTAAGAGTGGAGAATTGCAGTTTTCCTTTATGTCACTACTCAATTCACGAATGCATCTATGTCACAAATTATGCTGCTGTTAAGAAGCTAGAGAGCAAGAGAGATCGCTTGACAATGTATGTCTACGTTCGTTTTTGTGGGTATGACCCTGCAAACTGCTCACACTATGTTAGTGTGTATTAGTTTGTCTGTGTAAGAAATTAAAGTATTAAAGTTTTTGCTGCTCTGTGACCTCAAAGTCAATGAGAAAAACAGAGGGTAGCGAATAATAATGAAATAATTAGTAGAGAGTGAAGAGGGTCAGACGAAGGTTAACTATTATGTAGTAATGGGGGCAGACTGCTCACACTCCTACTACTGAACAGCATCTTTTGAGCACTCTTATTCTCCCTCTTTTGATTGCTACTGTGGACATGTGACTGACAACTTGACGAACACTATTAATCACTCTCCTCATTTTTAATTTTCTGTCTTTGTTGTTATCAAAGGCGGTCTAAAACTGAAAATATAAAAGACAACAACTTGGGACAAATAATAGAGTGAGAATAATATTTTTTATGGTATTTTTGTTTGATAAAAACTGTAATTATAACACAACCATGTCTTATTTGTCTAAAAACAATATTGGTTGTCTTAATTGTTTTCTTTCCCTTACTCTGACACTCTCTTTTCTCCTCCATCGACTCTACTCTCTCTCCATTACAGGACTGAAGATTTGAGTTGTCATTTATCTCAAAAACATTAAATATTGAAGCAAGCAGCTAACATTTAAGGTCACTGACTACTGAATAGAGGTTTATTTTGGCACCAACAATAACAGATTTATTTGAAGGGCAAGTATCTACATGTTGGTAACATGTTTTATTCATGTCATGAGATAAGATCATGATTTTCTTTCACTTCACACTACGTATTTGGTTGGTCGACAATTTAAAACTATACATTTTTCGTCACCAGAAAGCTTTGGAAAAAACAAATCCACAGTAAAAAGGCTTCCACAAATTATCTACAGTGGCCAAAAGGGGACAGAAGACCACTCTTAATCAGCTGCATTCTTTGGTCCTCATTTCCACCTTCACAGTATTTTATGAATTTCCAAAGGAACTGTTGCCCTGACTCCCCATTAATTTGTACCACTGTAGTGTTTCCACATAACCTTGCAGAACTGGGCACGCTTGGAATGTCTAAGCTAGTAGCCTTTTTTCTTTTTGATTTTTTAAGCAAACAAACAGGAAATAGAGCTGATCTACAACTGGATGGTGTTCATGTGAACCCAATAAACAGAAAATTTAAGTTTCAGTGTTTAACCCGTAGCTTGTGAGTCATGTCTATTTTGCCTGAGCATGTTTGTGAGTGCTCCCCTCACCTGTCTCTTGGGGGCTTTTGCCTGCTGTGCATACTGGGTGGGGGGGCTGCTGTGGTTCCTCCAGGCCAGTGGGGGGCAGAACCACTCCACCTCGCTCAGGTAGATGAGGAAGGAGCAGTCTGAACCGTCAACACCGTAGAAGGCATAGCAAGGGTCCGATGTCCAACGTGCACGCATCCACTGGAGGTTATACAGAGAACACATATATTAAGTACGATTTACATTCACATACTAACAAAATCACATCAACACATGGAAAAAAATATAAATTATTTTCTATAATAGTCGTTCCAAAACCCCTGCAAAGACACTTTCCAACTCAGTAATAAAAAAAACCCTGAATAATTATATACAATTTACAGGCTATATCAGGCTATTTGTGCTGTAATTACCTTAAACTTGGCTTGTCTGTCTACTGTATCTTTCCTCATCATGCCATGTGACGTCTCCCACCAAAAGGATAGTGATTGTGAAATAACAACTCAATCTATTACAACTAGCTCTCTAAGATGGATAAAAACCAAAACAAAACAAAACAAAAAAGAGATTCTTCGGAGGAAGTAGGAGACATAAAAGGCCTAAATGTGTGTATAATATCCTTAAACCTGATCTTTATTTTGGTTGTGACACCCCTGTTAACCCCACCACCAACAATGCTGTCAATAAAAAAACGTTTTTTAAGAAGACCTGCTGTAGCATCATATTCAAAATGAAAATGACAGATTGACACTCACATCTACTTTCCCGGGACACTCTGGAAAGCGCGGGTCTCTTGGTACTTCACACTGGCTTGACGTCCCATCTCTCACTGCTGAAAAGACACAGTGAATTAAATTTTACCTTCAGTAATAAAACATGAATATATTTTTTGTAGGTTGGACACCTTCCAGGAGAAGGCCAGCGACAAACCAGGATCAGCTCCCATTTTGAAATATTAAGCTAAATGATGAATCGATATATGCCTGTTGTGAGTGAAATACAAGTTGCGTGCCTTGGCTTTACTCACAATCACTGCTTCATTAGTCTATGGGCTCGCTGGCTTAGCTCAGTTGGCTTTAATGTGAATATTAATTCTCCAGTGAAGATAACTATTCCAACAGCAATCAGCCAGTGTAATATTATCTATCAGCTCAGTTAGCAGCATATGGTGCATGTCAAAGCCTCTTTAAAATTCAGGTTTTATTTCTATAATCAAATTATTTTTATAAATGTTTGACCCACAGGCTCACCCCTCAGAACCGCCAGGTTATAGTGTCACTCACGCTAACAGCTTTTCTCCACTCGCCTGTGGACATTTGATGACAATATTCACTTCTCCATCATCATTTACATCGTCATTTCCAGTGCATGGCATATGTGCTGTCGGTGGCCATAAATCCCTGTGGTTTCCCCTCTGCAACATCGCACTGTATCTGCTCTACTGCAGTGCACACTATTCACTGGGCTCTGACAAAGCAGCACAGCCTGTCTTCCGCTGCTGCCAACCGTCCTAGGGTCACGCTAGCAAGTACGTCTGCTCACTTAGGCTACACTCACTGCATTAATTGCTCCACTGACTTAGTTAACTGCCTCTCTGCTGCTGATGTGAGGAAAAGAAAGGAAGAGAGTGACAGAGATAGAGAACTGGAGTGATATAGTGCGAGAAGAGAACCAATGCAGCTTCAATTTCTTATTGTTTTTCTGTCTTTCAACCCCCCCTTCTCTCCCTCTTTCTCTCTCTGGACCAACAAATTTGCCTTCTCTAGGTTCCGTCTGTTTCCATTTGCCTAATGAAAAAGAGACTTTTCTCCACATAAGTCTTCCCCGGGGCTTCTCTCCATCCACTGAAAACACACACACTGAGAGACACACTGCTTACAAATATGATTACGATAGCAGCCACTGTAGCAACAATTGGAAATGTGGTCAACTAACTAGATAAAAACTTGACTCCTGTCCCTGCAAGACAGAACATAAAAGCCTTGCCAGTGCTTGAGGGGAAGGAAATTCTAATCACGTCCTCTTTCTCTCTTTTTCTCCTGTCGTTCCCTCACGCACATGCCTGACCACGAGATAAATAAATTGCCACTGAGCCGTATGATAATAAAGTCTGCTGGCAGTGTTTCAATTCATCTGTGATTAGAGAAAGCAGTAGTGTTTTCATTTTGGCGTGTGCCGTCGTCCCTGCAGATGCAGTGGGGAAAAACAAAAGGAGATGTAATGCTCATTTATTCTCTTGTAAAGAGTTGGGCAATTACCCTCAAGAGAAACAGTGAGAGAGGAGAATAAGGAGGAAAGAATGATCATAATGGCGGTTATATTATGTGTCTGTGCTTAGTATTATTTAGGTTTTGATTAAAATGTGCAAGAGCCAGAGCCACCAGAAAACAACAGGGTTGGATGGAAGAAATGATGAAAAGATGAGATATACAGAGATGACCACAGTGTCCCACATGTACAACAGTGTTTCCCAGATGACTTGATTACTCATATTTTTATCTCACTTACTTTCCTAAAAATAAAATCAATCTGCTAATCTATCTATAAATACCTCCTGGTTTTGGCTTAAGTCAAAGCTCGAAAAAATGCTGCAAAGTTCATACTACATGCTCTGCAGCTCTCAGATCTTCATGTTTTCAGATTTTGGGTTGATGTTTTTGATAACCTATTTTTAACTTTACTGCTGTAATCGCACGTTGTTCCAATGTTGTTTTTTCATGGTTTCATGTTTTTGTGTGCAGAACGTCAAACTGTCACCTGTGTATTTTGGCAAGGTGTCAGAAGTGATTTGTGTCAGTGGAAAAATCAGCAAGATATCCTCATTTAAACAAGTCTGTGACTGTGTGTGCGTCTCTCTCTCTCTCTCTTACTCTGCATGTGTGTGTTGTGCAGATCTTTGTATCCTCTTCTGTTCTGTTGTAACAGCAGCAGTTGAAGTTTCCAACACAAGCTGACAGCTGTGCACGAGTCCAGCTGTGCTTCAAGTCGAACATTACTGAAGAATTACACTTGATGTAACTTTTTTTTTTCCTTTGAAGAGATGTTTCAAGGTTTACAATCACCCTTCTCCTTACACCCACTCTAATGGGAGAATGGTTAGAACCAGTACACTGACAATGTAATCTTATGATCTGCATCACATAATACTGTACATTAGTTCAACCAAGTGATTTGTATACCTCTCTGTGTACTGTTTGAGCAATCTGTAATCAGACAAAGTGAGAACATATTGTCAGATCTGATCATGTCCTTTACTATGAATTGCAGCTTTTACCTTCAGGGCTAACTAGTGTCCTAATTGTGTGTATCACTAAAGTAATAGTAAGTATTGTGTATTATTCTATTTATATTGGGTCTATATTGCACTTGTGCTAACATTAGTTTGTTAGATTTGTGTACTTGTACGACCATTTCAAGGTTGGTGATGTGTAGTGTTGTTTACTGTTGTTACTGTGCTGTTTGTATTGCTGTATTGTGCTTGTATTACACCATATATGCTGTCACTGCTATTGGGTGTCTGCCATGTGTGGACTATGTCTTTGATTGTTTTTACTGTGTACGTTTGATTTTGTGCCCTCAATGCAAACCAATTTCCCTTTGGGATTATAAAAGTAATCAATCAACTACTTCTCCTAAGTCGCTTTGGCCAGAAGCATCTGCCAAATAAATGCAATGTAATGTAACAAACAGGCTGCAGAGGGTGTGCAGTTGTGAATGTACACGTGTTTGAGATGAGTGGATTGGATGAGATGGTTTGGTGTCGTGTGGATGTGTGAGTGTGCATATTCTTTTATACTTATTTATTGTTCTTGTAATTTAATTGTGCTGTATATATATTTTTTTATGGCTGTTTGTAATTAGGGCTGATCTACAGCATGATGAAGCCCAAGATAAGTCTCCCCACAGTGACAAAAAAGTATGTCAGATGCTGTATGGTTACTCTGGTCAACACTCATGACATCAATCACTTCTTTCCTCCACGCTTTCTATCTTATATCTCAAAAACGAGAATGATGACGATGATGATAGGTACTGCACCTCTGCCTTGCACCATGCTGTTTTGCAGTATCTGCTCCACCCTGGTGGCCATGTTGGAGACGTTCTGGGCTATAGCTTGGATCCTCTCCACCAGGCCGGCTGGTTGAAACCTGCACACACATCAACAACAACACACAAACGTAGAGTGAAGAAGAGATAAAGGCATGTGAAGATGAGAGATACCGTCACACTGTTGTCACACAATGCAAACTCAATTTAAAACAAAGTGCCTTGGACAGAAAGCATGCACCTTTGCATCAAGTAGAACCTCTAATTCCACACTAACACACATCTGGCACCCAAAACTTCTACCAACAGCTATATATCACTTCAGTCATGGGCTAGGCTCTCTCCTTCAGTTATTTACGTCTTTTAGTTGTGTCTCACTCTTTTCTCCCACTCCTCTCCTTTGTCTGTCTTTCTCTGCTTCCCCTCCCTCCGTTTTTACATCTCAACAGATGTAGAGGTGTTAGTGGGAGATGCAAATTGTTAGACACTTGGATGGAGCGTGAAATAGAAAAAGACCTGCGCTGTTAATACTGCTTCCTCTGTAGGGTGAGATACTTCCCATTCACATAATAACGTGTGTGGGAAATGTGTGTGTGTGTTTGCTGTGTGCATGTGTTTGAGTTGCATCTGTGTGTGTGCTCATTGTAGTTCTGCATATTTCCAAAGCATTTGACAGCATGATTGCACATCACGCAAAGCCAAGCCTGCATAACCACACATGCTCATACTGCTGTGCCCATTATGTCCATTTAAATTATTTGATTTGTGCCTTCTTGTCCTAACCCTCTGTATTGTCTAATCAGCAGATGGTATTAACCCTCATTAAAGCCAAAGGCTTAAATGCAGCATAATAACGCATCATCGGAGATGATGATCAGAATTATTGATTGTGTGTGTGTGTGTGTATACAGGATGGATGCAAGGCTGCTTAACTAACTAAATGCCAACAGCAGCTCCAAGAAAATGAACTAAAAAAAAGGAGGCAGCTATAAAACTCACAGGAAGTCTTCAAGCTCCATTAGCAGTTTTGTAAGTGTCACTTGTAAGCATCGCTAAGTGTGTTTACGTCCTGTTTAATATGTTTACTACAACAGAGCAGCATTATTCTTTAATGCATGTATATTTCAGGAGCAGCAGCTGTCTTCAAAACATTATAAGAATTAGCTTTTACATAAACATAAGTGATCTCTGTATGTTAGCCTGCCTGGTGTACATTAAGGGATCCCGGAGTTCATTTTCTTTAATCAAAATCATACGGCATTATTACATGGTTGGACTTTTGTTCGTTTAGACTCCCATTAGCCAAAAACATTTCTGACCTTATGTGATCTTTCAACTAAACTTTTTGTGGAAAAGGTGACATAAGCACATATACCCATTGAGGATCTACATTTTCAACATTTTATGATTGTATTTTCATTCCATTTAACTTATTATTAACATTAATTAACAAAATTGCGATTTCTACTTTGTATTTATATGATGCTTTTATGTACTGTGTGTTTTTATCTTGTGTTTCTGTAGTGCTGCAAAGCCAATTACCCTTTGGGGACAAATAAAGTGAGAGTCAAAGCAAAATCGTTTTCCAGTCCCTGAGACTTCAGCTAAGTATGATGCACTTCTCAGCTCTGTTTGTCATAACTCCATCCATAAGCTAGGTAGCCCGTATGGCCTTCTTCCTGGGGGATCCCAAGGTGTTCCCAGGACAACTGGGATACATAATCCCTCCAGCATGTTCGGGGTCTGCTGCGCGTTCTCCTCCCAGTTGGATGTGGCTAGAATACCTCCATAGAGAAGAGTCCAGGGGGCATCCGAATCATATGCCCAAACCACCATAACTGATGTCTTTAATGTGAAGCACCAGCGGTTCTACTACGAGTTCCTTCTGGATGTGTGAGCTCCTCATCCTATCTCTATGGGAGAGCCCAGCCACCCTGTGAAGGAAATTCATTTTGGTAGCTTGTATCCATGATCTCATTCTTTCAGCCATTATCCAAAGCTCATGACCATATATGAGGGTTGGAATGTACATCAACCAGTAAATCAAGAGCTTTGCCTTCAGGCTCAGCTCCCTCTTCACCATGACAGTCTGAGACAGTGTCTGCATTACTGATAATGCATCATCAATAGACGCCTGTCGATCTCCATCTTACCCTCAGTAGTGAACAAGACCGCACCATACTTAATCTCCTTCACTTGGGGCAGTGACTCTCTCCAAACCCGATTGAAACAATCCACTGTTTTCCAACAGAGTAGCATGGCCTCAGACTTGGAGGTGCAGACCATCATCCCTGTCGCACACTCGCCTGCAAACCATTCAGTGTTTTCCGTAAGTGACCTCCCATTTTCATACCAGGTAGGAATATATGAGGACATAGTGGCACCTATCGACTCTTGCAAAGTGGGATCATGTCATAGTTTTTGCTTTCTACACCAGAGTTGTGTTGGAAGGATAACTGAGAATGTTTTCATTTTTGTCAGTGTGGTTATTTAGGGCGACAAATGGCAATCCTCTCACCTGATCAAGGTAGAAAATCTCCACAGTGTAAATAAACCTTTCCAAACACGCTCGGTGTGAAAGCACCCTGAAACAAAGTTATCTAAATAAAAGCATATGGCAGAACTAATTATAATTTCACTCCTCCATTCCGTGCAAGTGAGGCAAATTCAGCCTACGCGTTAGTGAAAGTTATTACCTTATATTGTCTTATAATGAGAGCCAGCATTATATTAGGCTATAAAATTATATTAATATTATTACATGGAGCATTACACAAAAGTTCCCAGCTGTAGAGGATTACAGCTTCCATGTTACCTATCCTATAGAAGTTGCAATGTATTTGACCTGAAGGACAATGTCTTATCTTGGTAAGATGGGTAACCCCTGTTACTGTAAAGCTCTCTTTGGGGGGGCTTCACTGTGACTGCAAGTTGGCCTCTATAAGCCTTGACCTTCTAATCTCACCTCTAATGTCTCGCATCCCTAGAGACGAACACACAGAGACGGAGAACAGGAGAGAGTCATAGAGGGAGAGACTAGGGCAGAGAAATGGATGAAAGGCTGAGAAGGAGGGGAGAGGATTGCACAATGAGATCCAAAGAGGGCAAAAAAACAGATAGACAGGGAAACATACAGTGGGAGAGTTGAGGAAAAACTGGAAAAAAAAGCAGGCAGAAAATAAAGAGAAGGAGATCAACCATCCACAGCAAACAGACCAAGAGTACCAGGGGGACTTTTGTGTTAGAGAAAGGATGAAATAAAGAGATCCTCTGCGCTTGCATTGTTGAAGCCAACAAAACAGCCTGACTGAAACATTAAACGATGATTATGATCAAAGAATACAAGGATATGCATATTTGATGGCCCACTGTAGCACGCTACTTGCAATGAAACTTCCTTCCTTTTGATGAATGTAGACAGTTGGCTCTTTTACAAATGAGGGAAACAAAACAGCAATGAGGAAGAGCAAAGAGAAGACAAAACGGGAGGAAAGTATAGGGGGAGAAGAAACGACAAGAGGAAATCCACTGACAGATGCCAAGCAGAAGTAGAACACTCTGAAAAGAAGAAACAGAGGGTAGCAGTAAGAGAAAAATCAATGATAACTAGAGGGAGAGTTTCTAAGTATACAATGTGTTCTCCTGTTCTCCTTATTTCTCTCTCCCTGCCTCTCTATCTAATGAGCTAATGCTCTTAAGGAAAGGAACACTTCTGGCAGCATCCCATCAACCAAAGCTGTCCAGGGCAAGAGACGCATGTGACAAGGTGTCAGCATGTGGGTTTGTGTGTTTGTTTGCGTGTGTCCTGACATTGAAACATCACACTCAACAGCGCTTATTTTCACACATACACACACAGACACAAATGCCAACACACATGCATGAACGCACACAGACGCACTCACTCGTTTTTTTCCTGTTCAGCGGTATAGAAAATTAGGTTTGAAAAGTATTCACACTATTGTTTATTTCTCCCACTGGTCTATGCACAGAGCAACTGCAATGAGGAAAAATGAAATGAAAGAAGAATTTAAGTGTCCCCTTTGCTGACTACTTCCAGCAAAGCTGCAGTATGACATTGACTTGAGTGCTGTGGAAAAGAAGGCCTCTTGGGATAAAGGTTGTTACTGACGGAGCTTAGATGGGTGCTTAAGGGAGAAGAAATAGGTAAAGCCAAGCCAGAGCAGTGATCTTCAGAGAGTGTACGCCTAAGGGGAGACTTACCAATCTCCCCTCTCATCCGCTGCACAGTAAAATGGAGTGAATCAACCCCGCATCCTCTTCCCCTCCTTCATCTCCCTCTCTCATTTTCTCAGACTCTTTGCTGTCCCTCTCCCTCCCTTCCTCCCTCGTTATTTTCCCTCCGTTTTCTGCTCTAACGAGTGGCTGCCCCGTGGGCGAATCGCAGGCTGGGGCCTCAGACATCAAGTCCCATTCGCCGCTACACGGGAGCGTGTCAGCACCAATGAAGCTCACACGGAGACGAGACTCCCGCCCAGTGTGTGTGTGTGTGTCTTTCTGTGAATGCGTGCCTGACTGGCCTGAATTTGGGATATGTTTTTATAGAGCTCTCTCTTCCCATTCGCTCCTCTCCCCGCTGGCAAAAACCACACTTTACCACGTCACTCATACCCAGCAAATTTCTCACACACTCTCTCACTCTGTGTGTATGTGTGAGTGCAAGAGGAAGCGAAAGAGTAGTCAGAAAATATAGTAAAAAGGGACAGAGAGCAAGAAAGGAAGGGCAGAGAGAGTAAAGGTGGAGAGTAAGAGACAGAGAGATAGAGGCAGGAAGAGAGGGGAAACGAGTGATGGAATGAAAATTATTGGACTGTAGAGAGACTTAGGCCGTCCCTGTTGTGACAGTCAGTGTGTGTGTGTGTGTGTGTGTGCGCCCATTAATCCTGCAGGCTATGTCCTCGGTCAGGGGTCTGTGCCCTGGTCACACGCCCAGACTGGTTTTAACAAGTGTTACCTCAAGTGAACTAATACATAGACACACACATGCATGACGCAGTTATTCATAAACAGACTCACACACACACACACATATTATTCTCCTTCTTCAGCGGGGGGAGCCAAAGGAACATCATCAAGACAAGAAGTGTGTGTGTGTGTGTGTGTGGCCACCACAGTTTCCTTAGTCAATATCCTTTTGATTCTGCTTCCTGAATCAAAACTTTCACTCCAGCTATTATAGCTGCTTCACACCAAAGATCCATTCAGTCCAAACCAAACAACACTGTGCTGAAAATAAAATGGATTTTTTTCCTGATTTTTATTTTATATTGTTCACAGAGCACTGCTGTCAAAGAAAACGACTTTCAAGGAGAACTCATCTAAGAATTAAACAAAGAAAGTGTCTGTGCCAATCTCTGAACTCGGAGGAAGTTTTCTTTGGCTCGCTGAATGATGTTTGGTCTCTGTGGGTGGGGAGTTGGATGTTTACTGCTTAACCCATCAAATCAAAACATCATATGGATTTGCATCAATTTGTACGAACATAATTTTAGACAAGCCTTGAAATGCACATCATGTTTAAATTCAATTCCTATTTTCAAAGCTTGATTTAAAAGCAGCAGTGAAATAATTCTTCATTCCAGTGAATCAGAATGTAAACGAAGCAAACCAGCAGTGAATGTTAGCAATGTGTCCTCAGACTGAACTGAGGTAGGAGTTTCAGGTTTATTTTGTTGGTGTGATCACAGATTCTGTTATAACCATTGATCCTTTGTGCTTCATTTAGTCAAGTTAATGTAAAAGAAAAAACATGTTGCGGCGTATGGAAATGTAATATTTTCCAGATAATGTGAAAACCATGTCCCTTTCACATCGCATTCTCATTATATGACAGTCATTGTTATTGTCATTAAGGGTAATGCATGCAGGGGGTAGACAAATAAAGAAACATTTTGTCAAAATGGACCTTAACTTTAAAGTAACCAAATCAGCATTGTAATCTCTGCTCCAAATGTGGATAATAAGTTGAATGCCAATTGAGTGTAATGGGGCGCCTAGCCAAGCTGAAGGCACTGCTGCTGGGGATTAAGCCTGAGTCTCTGCAGTGGTGGCTGAGTGCTTCTTTCCCCTGTGCCACTCAGGCACCGCAACTAAAACCTAATATAATGCTATTTTGATCGTGCACTCTATATCTTACGCCCACAAGACCAACTCTGCCAGTAACACATGCAGAGCTATTCAATGAATGTGAAAATTAAACTAGTTAGGCTAATACAAACACTGTCACTTGGCATCTTGAATAATCCAAAGTCATGAACACTTGCAAGTCGTAACCATGGAGATCCTTCCCATCTTTACCTTCCATCCCACACAACATGAACAAGACATAACGTGCTGGTATTTTTAGACAATAATGTAAAACTGATAATCACTCATTATGGTTTGTTAAAGAACAACATATTATGCCCATTTTGATGTTAATATTATCATAATTATGTAACAGTATAATCCTGCCATTTGTTACTACATTTTCATCTAATTTAATGAAGGCACTGCAATACATCTATTGGTTATTCATCCACGTTCTAGGCTGACAACAAGTCTAGTGGCTAAGGGCAAACTGTTCATTAACCATATTTAAAACAGGATAGTCACACAACATTGATTTCAGTTCATGACCCTAATTACACCCTGACCATAACCCTCTATCCACCCAAACTACCACCTCTGAGGCAATAACCAGAAATTGATTTCTGTTATAGACAATAGACAGAGTTACACCCTTAGCAGGGCACTTCTCCCCAGTCGTGGCCTAAGTGTAGAATGGCTTCCCCCACATTAAACAGCCCATTACTAGACATTGATTGCAGTTAACACCAACGCCAGACCGTATTAATCGTTCCATCCTTCTGCTCTACTGCCTCCACGCAGATCTGAACCTGAGCGCTTATCCGGGATCATTTAACAAGGTTCGAGGAAGTGAGGGGATTTCTGTCAGTGTGTATCACATCACTCCTGCTGCACTGAGTTTAGTCAGGCTGTTTGAAAATGAAAGGAGTCAGAATGACGAGAACGTTAGATAGAAAAGACAAATTGGATGTTTTGGCACTAACGGGGCAAAGAGAGGTGCGGTTGGATAAAAGCAGTAGCAGCAAGGTCATAGAAGAATTGTCTGTTTGCAGCAGCGATTTTCAGGTAATAGGCAGCAATTTCCACAAGCGACCGTAAGAGGGATAAAAATGAGATTAAGCATGAAAGCGAAATATAATAAGGCGAGGAGTAAAAAGGAGAGAAGATAGAAGTCACGACTACAGTAGAGATAGAGAGGTGATGTACAGTATGAATGACAATGAGGAATACATCTCAAATATGATGGTGTCATTATAGTATTTGATGTCTATCTGCCATAAAGGATAAATAATCCTACAAAGCTCTACCAGCTGCTCTCTGTTTATACACACCTGAGCTGACCACAGCACTCCTGATACTGTATCATAAAAGAGCTGATTAGCGTGCATTATCTCTGTGTTACTTTTTTCCATTCATAAGGGGAAAGAACAATGCTTACATCATTACAGCCATATTATCCATCTCGTATCAAATTATTGGTTTAATTTAATACAACAATTTTGCTTGTTGTCAGAAAAAGTACTTGAATTTAAGTGAATTTACACTTTCCCTGTTATCACTGCAAGCTGAACAAAGATTGATCTTGAATTGTAAAGGTGACCGTGCTTTTGCCACCATGGCCCCTTGGCTTTGGAACGACCTGCCTGAGGAGATAAGGCTCGCAGAATCAGTAACTTCTTTTAAATCACTTCTTAAACCCCATTTTTATAGACTTGCTTTTATGTGATGTCGTCGTTTTATTGCTTTTACTGTTTTTAATTATTTTTATTTGTATTTATTTATCATTAATTTTTATCTTGCCTTTTTTTTTGCCTTACTATTTGGCTTCTGTTATATTGCTTTCTGAGTATCCTGCTTTTGCTTTTTCTGTCAAAGCACTTTGTATACTCTGTTTTTAAAGGTGCTATATAAATAAAGTTATTATATATTATTGAATTGTCAGTTCTGTTGAGTTTATTATGAAAAATTTGAAACCTTACCAATATTTTAAAATCTTGCCCAATAACTTAACTATCACTCTAGATATTTGCAGTTTGGCAAAGAAATCTGTGTTATTAACAGATGAAGACCAACCTACACTCATGCAATTCACAGTTACTGAACCATTTAAGAATGTTTTCAAATAAGAGTGACTCTTATTTTGAAAAGAAATTATTTCCCAGAGTAAAATGAAGGAAAAACTCAGCGTACTTGTTGATAGCAGAGCTGAGCTCATCCAGGCGCCGTGCGTCGGTGGTGGAGGTGTTGTCGAGTTTGGACAGGCTGTCCATCCTCTTCAGAATCACCTCCAGCATGTCACTGATCTTCCTCAGCACACCACGTGACTCCACACCTCCCAGCACTGCGTGGAGAGAGAGGAGATAAATGAAAAGCTGGACAGTGGAGCACATAACAAACTTGTAGAACAGCATGCACATTAATCACAAAGCCTGCAGCTCTTCTGGCTCACCATACTGTAGTTGATTTTGGCTGTGTTCTTGTTTTGGACAACTGTCTCTATGCCCTTCACTACAATGCAGATCAAAAGCAAATTCCCTTCTGCTGTGTGCCAAACAATGCAAAAGTCCTCAATTAGATTTGTGAGAAAACACTCCAGTCACACCAACCACTCTACCTTCCTTCTGCGTTGCTTATCAGAGTTCTGTTAGCTCAAGACATTTTATGAATAATACATGGACAGTTCTTCTGAAATTAAATATCTATTAGCTACCACTTCTCTTAACTGGGATTATATAATATTATTATATTTCTTACATAATAAAATCATAACCGTAAATGACAAAATGGGGCTGCAATAGAGAACAGTATCACCTGTCGATTCAACCCATTTACCCACTCAAACGTTGCTGTTTGTCATGGCCAATACTCCTCAGGGAAGAGGTAAATCAAAATGTAAGAATGGAATCCAAATTCCCTTTTAAACTGTAATAAGTGAATGGTGTATCCCTGCTGCTTTATGCAAGATTTGATTGGCAGATGTCAGATGTCTGCAGCTGGATTGAACACACTGGATTGCCAGTGTGCTGACATACACAGACAGTCCCTGATTTCTAAAAAGAAAATCACCATTTCCCTTAGGAGAAAGACCACCCCTACCATAATACCACTTTAACCTCATGACAGCAGCTACTCTTAATGTGTTATTCCTCATCTTAAAGTCTAAAAGCCAACAGTTGGATTATCTTAGTCTTTAACCTGTATATCTGCAGCTTGATCTCTCATTTCCTCTGCCAACAAGCAGTGCACATCGCCTAGTGCTGTATTCTGATCTCTCGTCATAAACTGGTTTTTGTTGAGGCCAGACACCCAGACACTCTGGAGTCTGATGTCTGAATATGGGCTTACTTTTATATCCTTTGATACCCTTTGATATGAGAATGAGACTCCCACCAAGACTATGAGTTATGAAAAGCCAGGAACTAATTACGCCATGGCTGTCTTTTTTCTTGCCTATTTCTCTGTCTGTGTCTGTGTGATGGCCAATTTATTTATTTATTTTTTATTTTTCAGGGCTCTCTGTGGACGGAAAGTAGGGGCTGTGTACGTAGTTGTGTGTGTGGAGAGATGAATACATCATCGGCCATCAGAGATGAAAAGTGAGTCTTAACACATAAGCGCGCACACACGCAGCTCCAGAGACAGTGAGGGAGAGAGGTAGAATATACTGAGACTGGATAAAAGGTGAACAAGACCTCATTAGGATAATTACTCCGACACTGCCAGGGTCAGAGTGTCTGTGAATTCAGTCATAATGGCCCAGAACGAGGAAGGTGACTGAAAGGAGGAGGCACAGATGGAAAGCTTTTTCATTTAATGTCTTTGCAGAACTAATCTCTCCTATATACATCAAATTCATCGTTTTTAAGCGCAACAGAATAATCTTATGATATAACAACTGAGAGTGAGAAGAACAAAAAATTGTGGCTCAAGTCGTAGCTACTTCCTTTGAGCAGTGTGCAGTTTATTCTTTTTTTCCACTTTAAGCACACATACTGTATAAAGACATAAAGCAGGTATAGATCTTAATATATAAAACCATTGTTTTTCTTCAGCAGTATAATCGTTCATATTGCTACAATTCACTGTGTCCTGTACAATGGTAATGGCTGCTTTCCGTCGGATATGGGGACATGAAACTGGAAGGAAAACCTCACTAATAACATTCTTGACTGTTACATCACCAACTTTATTTACACCCTTAAAGGCCCTAAAAACATATTTTCTCAGCTCTCACTCTGAGCGATGGGGTCCTACATAGACACACTATCTTTTGCCAAAATTAGAATAGTTCTGGCTATTTCACATCAGAGATCTCTGTCTGCTTTGTTGTCCCTGCAGCATTTGAAACAGAATCTAATGATAGGGTTGTTTGATTATGTTGCCAGGCCACTGTCAATCAAATATGATCAAATCACACCCACAGTCCTGATGAAGCAGATCTGTTGAGTTTTTCTGTTAATAAATAATACCATAGATAATTCTTCCAAACCTTTGATATGAGTGTTGTTTCCTTAGTCATGAATATTTCATGTTATTGAGAAAAACATTAAGATTTGAAAAATAAAAAAATATGAATCCAAGTTTTCATTGGCTTTAACACCTGGAAACAACACATGTCCTAGATGATCAGATCAATATTTAAAACCAATGGTCAGAAAGACCTTCACTAATAAGAGCAGGCCTCTCTAATATGTTCATGGATATAAACTAATGTGTGCAAATCTAATTAGTACAAAGAAAACACGAATCAAACAGGTGTCAGGAAACGCAAACAGTAAAATGCTAAACCTTTTAAAACTGGACTGTCAGATTTTGGCAGATGGTAAACAAGCCAAATGAGGTGTTCATACTAAATCTAACAATTTTAAAGAATGCAAATCCAGAGAGAAGGGAATGCTTGATAATCTATGTTTTGGCAATGGAAATTTGATGTGTGTACACTGCAGATGAATTTGAATGTCAGGTACAAGTATAACCCAATTATATAATAAATCAACACAATCCAAATACTGTCACACATTATAATGCAAAGTAAAGAGGGGCTGAGGGAATCTGTCCACCTCAATTTGATGCCATCATGAAATCTTCAGTAACCACACATGATGCAGTAAACAGCCTAATAAGATACAGCTTGGGACATAAGGGACACAAAGGTCAGAGTGTATTCTTCAAGCCTCTCATCAGAGGACTTGGCAGGGCCCATATTGACACCGCAAACACCTGGATTACACTGTCCGACCACTCTGTCAAACTCCATGTCTGCTGCTTGACAGGCAATTACAGCCAATGGGCTCCAGTGCCTAACAGCTCTGGTGCAAGGTCATTGTCTGCCTCGATCTCTACCAACAGCCGAAGGAGTCCTAAGTTTAGTGAGTTATCTCCTCAGCGACAGATGTATTCGTCTCAGACTGACAGTGTCATGTCCTTTGCCTGTGATGGATCGCTGTGTCAGAGTTTGCCGGTGGGTCGCTCTGGTGACATCTTTGTGATTGGCTGATAATGGATAGCATCCATGTTAAGGGTCAAGCAAATTGAAGGAAAATACGGCCTTGTCACATATTCACCATTTCTCCCAGAAATTACTGTCTTGGCAGAGCCTCTAGAAATGCATGTAGGTGATCCAACCTACACACACTTTTAGAGTTAATTTGGTTTGCTAAAATCATGCTAAATTTGGTTCTTTGAATTACTGTTTAACATGGGTGATTCCTTTTGTATATTCCCATTAATAAACTACTATATGAGATGCATAAAATGATTTTAAAAAAACACCAAAGTAATATTACAATACCCTTGCTGATAGATAACAGCCACAAACTGTTGTGATGTTCAGTAGTGCAGCAAAGGGAGCAAATGGGAATGACTCAAACAAAGTCTGAAGGCATAAGAGATTCAAAAAGTTAATGAACAGATCTTTCATATGTTCCCATCGTCTAATGTATCAAATGGCATTTCGAGTCAGGGGGCTAATTGTTCTCTGTGAGTTTGTGTTTCTTGACGAATTTGCGTGTCAAAATTTAGTCACAGGAGCTGCCCTCCCATGGATGGCAAATGACCAGCTGTAATAAATGAGGTCTGCCTTTCAAAAGCTGATCCTTGTTGCGATTTAATTGTGCACCTTGATGAAAGACACACTGGAAATCTTTTTAATGTGTTTAACTGTGGTGAACGGTTTAAAGGACAAGTGACAATATTCCAATAGCTTGCTTGAATGATACCATAGAAAATGACTGCCCTTATCTGCCCTCATCAGATGAAACCTCATTCAGATCTCACTGGTGTAATATACTTGTGAGTGAAGGACACTGTGACCACAAATGCTATATGTAATGGACAGAAACGGAAAGAAGATAAACAGCAGCAACATTACTGCAGAGACAGAGGTGGTTTGACTTGCTCAAGCTCAAAGGACAGTGGAGTCAGTGGAACTGTGTGTGACATTGGTATTGGAGACGAAATAGCACCTGGGAAAAACTGATAAGAGAAATAGGCAAATCAAGATGTGAAAGAAAAGAAGTAACAAGAGAAGGATGAACAAAGAACATGGACAAGAATCAAGATTAAACAGCAAGTAGCGACCACTCAGTATCTGTATTGAGCCTCTGAGTATTGTCTGTAAGCTCATTCTGATCAGTCTATTGCTGATCACAGATTATAAGGAAATTAACACCAGAGCTCTCATAGGCCTCTCGCTGTTGCAGGAGTTAGCCCATTGTTTGGGCGATGTATTGACAACTTCAGACTGCTCAGTACAATAATAGCTCCGACATCAAGAAAACCTTAGCGCAACAGCTTCTAAATAGATTTTACTGTTCTTGTAAGTGTTCAACATGTACAGAGCACAAGAGATAAATGTATAAGGATTGAAATAAAAAGGGGCAAAGGTTTCTGACCTGCAGCAGTAATTGATACTTAAATGCTGTGAAGCAAAGAAGTCTGAGAATTTACGTCTAATATGCATAACTCCACTTAAAGCAGAGACCATAATGGACACATCTGATGCCGCAACAGACCAAAGAAGTAAAACTGAGTCTACAGTATAAAGGAGAAAAAGCCAGATGTCAGAGCCATCCAGATAAGAGATGACAAACAGGTTTTTAAAGTCTGCCTCCCATTAGTGTTAATGCCCATGGCACTGACGTATTTTCCCTATGCTAGAGAAATGTTCCTGATTAGGAGCTGACGGTGTTATCCCTGCTGCTTTCACCTTCTGTTCAACCTCATAAAATCCAATTCAGCCTCTATGAATATACATTTTAAAGTACATTTGGAAGATTACCATTGCAAATGCCATCATAAACATGCGCGATAAATATTCCATTACTTGTGAGCAAGGTGGCTATTTTACTTGTACTATGACACACTGAGGCTTAGAGATCCCTTAAAGATCCCTGCTGAAAGCTAAATCTGAGTAGGGTCAGCTTATAATAGTGATCGTTGCCTCAAGGACTAAAATACCAATTTTAGCAAGTTTGAGCAAACAATCTAGCCAAAGGCATCACAAAACAGACTTTAGTAGTGTTAATATGAGTAAGTCAACCGTATTTGTGAGTTGTGCCAAATGAAATGCATTGTGTGCCAGTTATTTGAAATTGCTCATCTTGATCAATGCATGTATTTATTTGGTAAAAGCTGATTGATGTGTCACAGCCCTGCAGTTCCAATTATGCTGTAAGGGCACCTTTGATCCCAAGAAAATTATAAAATGGAAGATTAAAAAATGGGTAGAAAAGTGCAGACTTCTAAACTGGCACCAAATGACCAAATATTTACTTTAATTAGACTTGTGCTGCAAGTTATTTACTATGCATGAAGGAATAACTTATCTCAAGAGATCAAACTAAAGTTGGTTTGGGGCCTTCAGCTGCGAATCTAGTGGAGAGCTGCTGTACTGTCTGAGTGACTACCTGTTTGTGTTTGTGTAAGATAAATGCAGACTTAAAATAAAAGTGTAAAAGCAGTGAGCTAACAGGGCCATGCTGCTGGCATACTATTTCATGCCGTGTTTGGCTTCCCCCACTGGCATGGGGTGGAATAAATCAGCACGCACACGCACACACACACACACACACACACACACACAGTGCCCTGCTTTAGCCACCATATTGGACTGAATACTTAGTGTCACGGCACATCATATTTCTCCTGAGGACTGAAATGCGTGAAGCGTGAACAGAATCCTTGTTAGTGTCTCTAAACAGACTACTGAAAATTGAAGAGGAGACTTTTTGTGTATGTGTGTGTATATATGTATGTGCTGGTACTGTAGCCTACGCAGAAAGTTGGCTGTTTTCCCTCATCCAATTTCAGCGTCTGACCAGCAGAATCTTGACAGTAGGAACAATTAACATTAGTGACTAGAAATTAAATCTTTAGCCAGATGCAGCTTCACTAAGAAGCCATACAGAATATTAAAACTAACATAATAAGTCAGTGTATGTGTCCGTGTGCACGTGCTTATAAAATGAGTTCATGAAATAGCCACAGCGTGCCCGTCTGCTTGACTTTACAGTAACGGAAATGACAGAAAGGGTCACACAATAGAAAATAACTATGACTTCCCTCCATCAAATCCTTTTTATGTCACTTCAAAAATTCATATTTCACCCGGGCTGGAAACAGTATTTGTCACCATCAAAAAAATGACTTATCATATCTTAGCATAGTAGGGTGCCACACTAGATGAGACAGCATGGGCAGGGGTGTGTTTGTATAGTAAGTATGTCTATGACTAAGGCATGTTATGTGTGCAGGGTGGAATACATAATGGATTCTTCCATTACGGTTGAAGGCTGAGCAAAAAAAAAAAGAGTTTAAAGCAGCAGGGTTCCTTCCATTAAAAGTGTGTGATTGTGCCCCGAGGTGTTCTGGCTGCCTGTGTGAGTAAGTGTGTTTGTTTATCTTTGGAAAAGGACAGAGGTCATAGAGAGGGCACTCTACGGCAGGATGAATAGGTGGGTTTTTGCTGTGTTTTTTCTGCATGGCTAATCGAATTAAATTGAATTAGACTGCACAAATTATGAAGGCAAAATATCCACCACAATATGACAGCATGTGTGTGCTCTAATTCAGTGTATTACAGAGGTGTTTAGACTTGGATTAGCAAAGCCCAAGTGTACTGAACAATTAATATTGACAGTCTAGAACTACAAATCAAACACGGCATGATCCCATAAAAACAGCATTTTGAAAATGATGAAATCCGATCGGGAAAAACTCAGCTGGAAGAAGTGAGGAATGAGTATTCACCTGCGGTGGAGTTATGGCACTTTGAAAACGTTTCCCTGTCTCCACATATCAAGCACGATCGAGCTCTGTCTTTGAAAATGAAACTGTCTTGAAGCAAACTCTCTATCATTTGATATGTGGTGGGTTTGTGAGACAGCTCTGAACTATAATCCTTCCTACGGTGAGCCCGCCAATCATTTGTGTGTGTGGGTGTGCGTGTGTGTGTGAGTGGATGGCATGTACGTGCAACGCCATGAAGAGTGTGTCTATATGATCATCTCTTTAAGCGTGGTGGCAGCTGCGCACAACACACGATGAGTGACTTACTCATATGTGAGTGCACACAAACATACACACACATCTGCATGCATGAGGTATTATGTGCTCCAGAGCAGGATGGTGTTTTGATTGGCTGGGGGGTGGGGGTGGGGGTGGGGGGTGTTTGCATATTCATGAGAAGAAAACCATTTGTGGTTTGATGAATGCTGACAGAAGGGCCTGCTGGATAGGAGTTGACACAGCTAAATTAACCGGAGACCGATGTCATTTCGTCAACACACACACACACACACACACACACACACACACACACACACACACACACACACACACACACACACACACACACACACACACACACACACACACACACACACACACACACACACACACACACACACACACACACACAGACTGAAAAGCTACTTAAATAGGAAAATCCAACCTAAAACAAAATTGTGAAATATTTCACAATATTTAAAGCAGAACACTGCCTCTCTGGGCTGGAAATCGGAGAATCAAGACTTGATTTGATGATGTCACATGATACATTATGGAGATGTTTCATCAGTGCTAATAACTCTGTGGGCTCATAAATGTTTTGTTTGAGATATTCCATCCCAGTGAGGATAATTTGAATGCAGGACTTCCAGCTGTGACTCAGAAAATACAGCGGTATCCCAGTAAAATCACCACGGGTGCTGTCATGGTGTCCTGCCTGTTGTTTCCCATTATCCACTGTCAGCTCCAGGATTTGTCTCAAGATGACATCATCACTGCAGTCTGTCTTGGCTCCTATAATACTAAATAAACGAAATACACACATACGCATATACACATTGATTTGCACATGATGCATGTTAACCTGTGCATACTCCTCCATCTCACCACCCTCTTCTTACTTCTTCTCCATCACCCTCATGCTTTTCTCTCGTCATCCTCCTTCACCTAATTCTCCATCATCCCCCTCCACTTCACCCTGCCTCTCTTCTGCAGGAAAGGAAACAACACAATCACCAGTAAAACTCCTCTCTCATCCCTCAGTGGGCAGACAGACACACAAACACACACACACACACACACACAGACAGACAGACTGGTGCTTAATGCCCCGCTACCACTCCAATCTCCAGTACACCTCATTTCCACACCCACATTCAATTACTACAAATTACATGCAGTTTAATTATTATGGCGCAGGAGCTCTACTGTTCATTAGCTAAAGAACGGCAGGACTGAGTGCAGACAGAAAAGAGTGGGATGGGGTTTTTTTAGCTGCACAATGGGAATAGAAGCGTACAGTGGGAGTAGGGTTTTGGCGAATGGAAATGCAGCAAATGAAGCATGAAGGAAGTGAAATATCATGCTGGCAATAAAGTAAACACAATGAATACCAATGATCTACAAGACAATTTAATAAGATGTAAGACCACACATGATGGGATGATCAATAAGCTAAGCTAAGCTAAGAATAGAATAGAATAGAACCAGCTGGCGATGGTGAAAAACCCCACTTTGCTCCATCTTAATTCTCCCTCTTGATTCAAGCTTATGAAATATTTATTGTTCATCTGGTTTTGACATTTTCTCACCATTCATCCAGCGATGTCAAGGCAAATTGGATTTCATGAAGGCAGATGGGATAGATGAGAGGATATTAAAAAGACACAAAGACGGGGAGACAGCTACAATGCCTATTAATACTGACAGTTTCTGTCACTTCTCTTTTGAGTGCTTCTCTGTTTCACAGTGATTGAGGAGGGGATGAAGAAAGACTCTGAAAGACTGTGGCTGTAATCTAGCTCTTGGGGTCTCAACAGTTCAGCTTCAATTCAACCCTCATCCTCTTCCTCCTCCTTTCCCAAATTTTGTTCGCTTATAGAGCCCCTATAAGCTGTTGTTTTATTTGATTCGCGCTTTTTTGTTTTGAAGATGTCACAAGTGGACAAGATCTCTCTCTTTTTTTAAATTTTCCACCTTTCGTCCCTTATCTTTCATTCTCTTTCACTCTTTAGTTTTCACTGTCTCCCTCTCTGTTGTCTTGATTTATCATAGCTTATCTTATGATGATGACAGAGGATGAAAAACTGGCATCACCGAGCTCGCAGACACACATGCACACCCACACAAAGCACTTAAGATGGACAAATAAAAAACAATATTTGAATAGAGACCAAATTGCATATACACATAAGCAGAATGAAAGGCTAATCTGTTGATAAGTGCAGTGTGTCTGCCTGTGTGGGTGTGTTTGTTTCTTGATGAAACTGTGATGAAATGGGGCGATAGCGATGGCTGTTTCAAACCACAATTTCAAATGGAATACAAAACAATGGATTTCTTCATCAGATAGCATTATTCTTCTTGGGATTACAAATGAACAGTGCAGTGTTTGTCTGCTGAACTGAATGGTGACATTTACGCGGGATTACCTCCCTTTTGATTTCTAACACACACAAACACACCATATATGAGAACATACAAGCATCCTCGTGCACCATCCTGACAAGCCTGACAGACACAAGCCGTGGCCCTCATTACCATTTCCACCACCTACTGTGGTTGCTGTCTCTCGGGAAGCATTTCTCTGTTGACTTTCACTACTTCAGCACAGCTCTGCTGCTCAGAGCAGACAGACGCACAGCTGCAGGGGCTCCTTTCACCACAACCACGTCAATGTGTGTTAGTGTGACAGAGTGCTGTGTTTCTACTCTGAGACTGGCAGAGATGGAGAGGTTGAGTTTAAATTGTGTGTGTGTGTGTGTGTGTGTGTGTGTGCCTGTTAGATGGGGGTATGCAAGAATTTAGATGGGAAATATGTGTGACATGACCTTTTCACTGCTCTGTGTGGATGATTGTGCATATTTGGCTACAGTGTGTTCACAAATGTGTGTGTATGTGTGTGTATGAGCAGGCCCTATATTATGTTGAGTCCTGGAAAGATGAGAGAGAAGAAAAAAATAAGACAGGGATGTGCCTGCCTGTGGCCACCTCACTGAGTTAATATTCATCACATATGGGATGGATGTAGAGATGGGAAAAATTCCCATGTTTACGACTTGTGAGCATTTGGGTTGTATAACAGAGTTGGTCATGTAAGGGTTAAGAATACTATGCATTGACAATCTAACACTATATCCGTTAAAGTTAGGTTTAATGACACTGAACTACGGACTTTAGCCGATTTTAAGCCATTTAGTAAGTGCCAAGTCGAATTTATCAAACTTTCAGAAAAATCTGAGTTTCCCAGTCTTAATTATAACTTGGAAGTGCCAGAAGGCAATTTAAAAGTCGGAAACTGGTAATTACGGTCACTCAGATATGACATGAACAAGGCATAAATACCAGCACTGCTCCCCACACAAGTTAGGACTGAAGAAGACTCTCGGATGGACAAGCAAAATGTCTTAAATTAAAACTCCAGTTCAGTGATTTGGATTCCACTTTCTCCAGACTAGGCTTAAGTTGTTTTGACCTTTATGGGGTCAGTGTTTGATGGTCAAAAGATGGCTTTTTTTTAGCTAATTACTAGCCAACAGGTGAATTAAGTGAAACAACAAATGTTAGCGTTATTCATCTTCACCTGTTTTCCTCTAACCCTAGCTCCTAATATGCATTAGCCTGTGTAATAATCAAATGTGTTACAACAAGACAGTGATAGCTAGCTTACCAGATACAATGTTAGCTAGTATAATCTAAAGAGAAAACAAATCTCAAAAGAATCTCTAAATTCTGTGACAACGTAAACAATGAAGCCTCTATGAGTAGTAAGACATGACCTGGATGACAGTTTTGTTGAGATGATAAAGCTGCGCATAGCTGCTCACAGCTATACATCAGACTGTGCACAAACAAAGCAATAGATGTCACTTAAGAATGAAAATTCCATTAGGCAGATTAGACTGCTTTGTTCCTGGCTGCCATTAAAGTCAATAAGAGTTTCACATTGTGACCAACATCTTGTTGTTCTCATTTGGCTTGAGAAAAACACTGTAATGTAAGGGACAAATACAAGATGCACCATATTGAAATGGTTCAGTAAGTTAATAAACATGTTCAAAATGTAAAAAAAAAATGAAAGATGCTCACGTTTTAGACATGCATAGCCAAGCCCTTGGCAGTAATTGCATGCACTCTTCTTTGCCTCTCCATTATCTTTCACTACTTCACCTCAAGCCCTCCTATCAATCAACATCACAATGAAACATGGTTGCATTGCAGCCCTGAGGGAAGGATGAGAGAAAGATGGAAGAGCAAGAGAAGGACAGCAGTAAAACTGGTTTAAGACAAGTGGATTCCAACGGTCATCCATCGCTTTCCGAGAAATAACAAGATACATGCCAGAGGCCAGTGTTACATTTACTGTCATCATACAAAAAAAGCAATGAAAGCATCAGGCAAGAAGAGAGAAAATCCAAATTGTAAAATTGGCATTAATGGGAACTCTCCTAATGCTTTTCTTTTCCTCTTTCCCTTCCACTTGTAATATATCTCATTGTACATAAGCACTTGCTGGCTACTTGATTTCAGTTGTGCTTCTTAGAAATGCGCTGAGCTGCGTACAGGTAACTTCTGCTGCCAGGCTTTTTGATGACTAAGAGGACAGTGATTCATTCTCAACTTCATCTAAACTTATTTTACCTACCATGTACTGTCTGTGCAAACCTTTTTCACAATGTGTTTTGGCAACTGTAAAAGTCATAATATGCCAGAGGGCATTGTCTATGGTGATTATGTGTAATATGGAACAAAAAAGGATTTCCTCATCACCTTTTGCCTCTCCTTCAACTCTTTCACTGCACATTCATCCTGTAAGGTAGAGTAGATACTTTACCCTCCTGAAATCAATCTGTTCTGTGACCTCTCAATAATCTTTCTGTCCTTTGTCTCCATTTTTTCCTCTCTCTTTCATGTGCTCACAGATTCTTTATCCCTTACTATACCCGACTACTTCATACTTTCCCTCCTGGCACCTCTCACTCCCTCTTCCCCTTAAATCTTATCTAACAGTCCCTCCCTCTTTCTCTCTCTGGACCTATAAGTGTTTGTCTCTATAATTCAGCCCTCAGCAGATAAATTAGCATCTGTCAAGGCTTTGCTCTGTGCTGAGAGCTTTGGCAGAAGCTGCTCTTTTTTTTTTTGCTTAGTGGCACACTTCAGCACCCTGGCACCTTCACTCATCCCGTTATTTACTCTGACTCACAGGTAATGAAGCAAAGGACTGGTGAAACCATGTGTGAGAGAGGAAAGACATACCACTCCTGGAGCCAGAATGGACATCTGGCCTTGTGTTACTGGGAGGCTGAGTTGCAAACTAGGGATATACAAATGTTTACAGTCGAACTGAACAGCTGGGCTGGGGGCAGTTTAGGTGTACAGTGCAAAATGTGTTTATCTGAAGGTTTTAGCCAATGGCAACAACTGTGCCATGCGTTTTACAGAGCCAAAATAGAAAATGAACAACACGCTTTAGATGAACAACACAGCCTCTAATGTGGGAAAACACTGGTTGATTGCACATATTTCATTTTTTCAGTTGTTCATATTGAGTTCAATTTATTCAGACTGGAAAAATAAGATTCCACTACATACCAAGAAATGTTTTGTGGCTAGCATACATCTTGTTAGAGTGCAAGCAGCTTCTATGCAGCTCATAACAACAGCATTTTGCCGGAACAGCCATCAATGCTTTTTGCAAGTGCAAACTCCCAAACTTTCAGACGCTGATGGAATTTTAAAGCAGCAAATGTTATTGTTTTTTTTTTTTTTGAGAGTAAATCAGGAAACAGAGGGCATTGTTTAAATTTTCAGGAAACACTGGCTAGATCATCTCAAAGCTGCACTAAATAATGAAAGAGTTTTATTATGATTTTATATATGACTGATACAACCCTCATCTCTGTATATTTTCCACCTCATTACGACAACAATGATAATCAACGTTATAAATCTGTTTGTTGACTTAAGTTTGATTAAATAAGAATAATCTGAACATGGAGAACATTCAAATCAGCTGGATATGGCACCTTAGCTTAAGAGTCCAATATGATTTTGTAGCTTTTATCATGATATGTGGAAGCAATTAAAAAAACACCACAATACCAATGGACCCTCTAAGATGTATGCAAAATCACCTACAACACATTTATCTATCTAATCTATATCACATAAATGTAATGTTTTGCCATTCACTGCTTAATTTGTCCTATGAACTTTAGTAGATAAATGTGGGGTTATAAATATTGGTATTAAACAGGGTAATTGAATTGATGGCTTTGAATGAAAGTATGAAGAGAACAGATGAGAACAGAATAAACGAAGACAGAAGAAGAAACCAAACAGAAGCAAAGGGAAGGAGGAAATCATGAACCAGAAACTAGGCCCTAATAGGGTTGTGTTCAAGTGGACTAAGACAAAAGTGACCTCCGTTCTCAATTGACACTCTGACACTGTTGTGTAATCTGCAGCAGGCTGCTGTGCCTCTCACACACACCCAAACACTCACACATACACACACACAAATCAACACATACATACTAAAGCTCAGACTCTGATCTGTCTCCCTCCCAGCTTAATCTGACAGCCATGTCAGCTTCAATGAGCCTCTGTTTGCAGCTGTGGCTCTGCGGTCTTTGCTTAATTGCATTATCTTTCAGCTACCTGAGACACTGCTGTGTTTTATTCTGCTGATGCTGACGCGGAGATGAGACGTTAGTTATTGGAGAGGGAGATTCGGAACAAAGTTGGTGCTGTGTTGACAACATTGCTGGCCACTTAAAGGTGATAGTGTGCGATGATTGTAGTTGGCCCAGTAGAAATGTGTGCACACCGCACTCACATTCTCACAGAGGCACAACACACAAATCATAACACCATGCATGCAAAGAACACACTTACTGAATCCCACATGATGGCTAATCAATTATTTATTAATTCTCCTGTGCTGAGGATGATGTTCTTCTGAAATATTGATGATAGTGACTAGACAGTGCCAAGTGTGTTGTTTCTATGTGTGAGAATGTGAACGCCTATATATAATTGTATTACCAGTTCTTTGTGTGTGGCATATTTAATAAGATTGTGTGTACTTGCAAAGTTTGTTTCTCTTAAAGCTGAAATCCATAATTTATTTTTGTTAATCCGCTTGCTTGAGTGCTGTTACAGGTCAAGACTAACCCACTTCTTGTGCTACCATTCAGTCTCATTGCTATACGGCAGCCTGCTTTTCTGTACCAATAAAGTCTCTTTGGAGAAGTGATATAAGCATAAGTTCGTGTGATATTTTTATATCACAAAATCTTTGTTGCTTCTTTAGAGTGCAATCTCAACACTTTCTCTAGTGTAGTCCGACCAATATAGCATTTTTGAGGCCAATGCCAATATGAATATTTTGAGAATTTAAAAAAAATCACATCAAAAACACATCAGCCGATAGTATTTTTTTTAAAGTTAAAAACATAATGTAAACAAACAATCTTGATACCGATCCCTTGGACTTGTCAGTGCTCGCTGACAAATGATGTGAAAGTGACATAGTTTCTAATAATGGGTTAGGGTTAGAGTAATGGGCTACTGGGCTGTAATAAGCTGATACCGTAACTCTCTTTCAGTGGTGTTGCTTTGGTTCAAAAGGTGTGATGCTGCTCAACGTAAACACTGTGCACCGGAGAAATGGCTGTAGCTAAAGTGTCACAGAACAACAGTCGATATAGTGGCATTGAATAGAGGCTACTTATTCCTTCCACACCCCACCGTTGTCTGGGAAATGATGATACGTGGTCACTTAGACACACACAACACAGCTTAACCTCAACAGATTTTGTCTGGTCGTTGAAAGCAGTGACACTGATTGGTCTGGTAATGATGGTTTGGTATTGATTTGTTCAGCTGCAGACAGCAGATATTTAGTTTAAAAGGTAGAGGCCGTGGTCCACTTTCAGCCAGAATTTTTTTTCCATCATGGGGGACACAAGAAATAAGACCTAAGTGAGGGAAACACATGAAACAAACTAATAGTTGTTGATATGGGTGTGAAGCACTCCGTGATAAACGGACACTGTAGTTTGTGTTGTAGAAACCATGTTAAACATGGCAGCAACAGACATCTCACTGCTTCTACAAGACATCCAGAGCAGAAACATGGAACGTGTCAGCACACAGAAACACATATACATTTATAATGTAAGAGGTACTTTGTCTGTAGATAGAAGATAGTGAGAGGGACTTGTGTATATTTACAGGAATAAAACAATGGACACCATGAACATGCGGGGCGTGGGCTACACATGAACAGATCCATAATTTAAACAGGCAAAACAATCTCACAGGATCATAGAAGAAGATACAATAACTGCTCTACAGCTGGGCGCATTTAAATGTAGATGTAAAATACATTTAATTGCTGTGAACATTTTTTCTAGATGTGAATGTAGCATGGATTTTATTTGCACAAAGTTGTGTTGAGGGGCTTGAGGCAATTTTCTCCATCGACTTGCTAAACTGTCTGAGCGCAGCTGCTTCGGAAGCTTGTGGGTATAGTTAGCTGTGTGTGTGTGTGTGTGTGTGTGTGTGTGTGTGAGAGAGAGTGGGGGTTGGTGCACATATGTAATGTCCTACATATGTTGGGAAACGATCAAACCACTGGTTTGTATGTGTAAATATTCTACAGCATGAAATACAGGTTTATACAAGCACAGGATGCTGAGTCGGACACATTTCATTCTTCTCAGACTGACAGCCTGAGCCGCAGAGACTGGCGCCACCTTGAGCAGGTCCATTAAGGAAATGAGAGCGATCAATCAAAACGGATTAATCCAACTTGATCTCCCAAAGGGAGATTAAGAAATTTAAATGTTAAACCGACACACCCACATGTACGCAGGGACAAATACAACATGTTGGCATGCATGCCTGCATATGTACGCACTCCCACGAACATTTAGACACAAACATACAGAACAGAGCACTTACATACAGATCAAGATTAAGTCATTTTGAGACTGCTAATGAAAGCCAAAAGCTATAGTTAGTAACTGTACAACATTGTAAGTATTTCACGCTTTGCCTCTCTGACTGCAACTCAACTTGTGCTTGAAGTGAACAGGATTTAACTCACACTATCATTTGTAAATCCCAGGAAAGCGACTGTACTCCACTGCATCGATTGTAAGGTGAGTGTTTCTGACAAGGAAAAATGGTAGTGCTCGTTAAAGCCGTTCCCATTCAAACGTGATGCATTTCTCAGCAGACAAATCTCCTGAATGTTACATGACAGAAACAAAGAATGAGAGATTTGGGAAAACCTTTTAGAAATTGCTTTTTCTGTTGTGCTTCAGCACGTCTTTTATTTACCGAGAAACGGATGGGCCCTATCATCCGAGCTGACAGGTAATGCCATTTAAACTTTCCCAGAGAGAGGAAGAGCCCAAGGCTTGGCAGTACAGCACACACGCTACCAGATCAGCTCAGTAAGCTGCTAAACAGATGCTTGAGTGGAAGAAAGCCGTCAGTAGGCAGAATGGACCCCTAGGTAAAGCACTGAAAGGCTTGTTACATTCAAGATATGGCCATGGCCAAGAATAAAATGTTTTTCTTTATGCATGTATAGACACATATTCTATAGATTTCTATTCATACATTAATTAATTACTGTCTCACGATGAAGAACACCCAGTGCCTTATTATCAAGAAGACAATATGCAATAATAAAAATATATTTTTCAGACTGAGCATGTTGTACACTAAAACAATGCCCATTCAAAATTCAGTAAGTGAAAAATTGTAAGGGGTTATGCTTTCTTTTCATGTCCAATTTCCATAGATGTATACTCTCTGTCTGACATTATCTACTATGAAGATGTCCTACAAATATTTGGATCAAGTAGCCAGTGGTTGTATAAGTTAATTCTTATTTCTGTAACATACAGTGAAGTGAGAGGTGACGTTATCTACTCAACAGTGTAAATCTTGCCTTTGAAAGAGAAGAATTTAACTGCAAAATTAAGCCTCTTCTCCTCCTTCAGCTAGTAACATTTATCAAAAATGTTGTCCAAACAATAACACCTCATAGGGGTAAAAACAGGAATCGGTCTGATGCTGATAAGGCTGATAAGAGCTTTTGTGTGTGACAAGACCGGCGGCAAACATCAACAGCTTCATGACATTATCACGCACTGCTGACAGATGTGTAACATAACGGCTAATATCAACGCTGCTGGTGTGATTATTGCTGCCACATGATTATTGGACGCACAGGAAAGCTTCACGCTTGATGTTTGTAAGTGTGCAGTGTTAGATAGAGAGAGAGACGCGAAGGGAGAAAAGAGAGATGCAGGGAGGCTGACCATAATTTCAACTGACTGCATGATGGGTGCGCAAAAGACAGTGTAAATGCATTTGTCTTTTCAGCCCACATGCATCTTAATTTAGCTTTGCACCCATGTGTATCCCCCGTTTTAAAATGAAAACATCTCAGCTGCCCTCAACTGAGCTTTCTCCTCCTCACCTAAACTCTCAGCAATCACTCTGGCCTCCTTTCAGCTCAGCTTTATAGCCCAGACACAGTTCATCTCCCCAGGTGCTGCAAACAGGGCCTTCTCTCTCTCTCTCTCTCTCTCTCTCTCTCACTCTCTCACTCACTCACACACACACACGCACATAAACAAACACACACCGAGATGAGGTTAAGTCCACCTGTCTAGTGCTTAGAGAGACTCATAGAGCTCCCATTCCTTTCTCGATCTTTCAGGTCTTTTTTTTCTGTGGTCAAACTGCTTCTCTCATTCTCTGCCATTACCTGTCAGGAGGAGCTGTTTTCTGTGTTTATCTTGCAGGAATGGAGGGGTGAGGTACTGTGGGGTAGTACACAAAAGATTTAAGAAACTGTCTTGAATGGATAGCTTAGAGAAAGAGAGAGGGAGGGAATGTATCCATCCTTGCATCTAGCTGTCTTACAATCAAAGCAGCCAATATACTCATTTGGTTTGTTTCATTAGTAAAACTTCAAAAATGCTTGGGAGTAAAACCTATATGGAAGTATATTTATTTTGATCATTTTTATGACTGCACATTGACGAATCACAATCACTTACATTTGGGAAAGAGCACTCATCAGACTATGAATGGCATTTCATCCCAAGCGCCATAAGAAAGTACAACACTAGAACTCAACAATGTGGATGAATGATGCGGAAGTGACCTCATGTCCAACACTGAAACTAAAATATTTTTCAGATGAGTGTATATTGACTGCTTATATAAACACGCAATATCATCATATACTTTGGTTGCTTTGTCTATAAACATGCAATGCATTTTTTTTCATGCATGATTGTGTCACACAAACTAATCTTATAAAACATTAGATTATACCTTATGTTTTATATATGGTAGTACAGTTACATGATCTGGCTTCTGAATCTTAACAAACCAATGAGTTTCTACATGAACTGAAAATGTGATACTGATTTGAAATGACATTATGTTTGGTTGTGAAAAACAAACAAAAAGGCCTTTAACACCGGCTGCACTGATTGTGTCCCTGTGTGTCAAACTTCCTAACGGACTTCTTGCACTGCTGACAATCATAACATTTACAGCCCTCGAAATAGAAGCCAGAGCAAAAGACACAAGAACAAGAGGGAGAGAAAGAAAGATACATACAGACGAAGATGAAAAGAGAGCTGCAGTGTAAATGCAGCAAACAATGCAAATCAAACAGGAGTGTATTGCACTGTGAAAAAACAAGCAGAGAGGAGCAGAGTTAACTTTTATTAGAGCAACCTCTCTCATCCTTTGTTTTCCTCTCATCTGTCTATCTATACTGCATCTCTGCTGCCCTAAGAGACGTGTCACTTCCTCCTTGCAGCGTTTCCTGAAATAGCACCAGTGCCCTCATAGGCGTTGCGCTGCTACATAAGCACCGTATCCAACAAAGCACTTCAGATACAGTACATACAGTATATGGGATTTATTGTGCCACTAATCTAAAATCAGTGTTGGTAACATAATTTATTTATGGTAGCTTATGCATGCATTTCTCAGCTTAGTTCTGGCCGCTACCCATTTCTACCAGGGGCAGTTTCATTTTTGTATTGCATGAAATTAAAATGTGGCATGTCATATTTTATAGTGGTCGGTCACAAATCCCCTGTAAGGCTTGTTTTCATGCGTGTCTTGTGACAAGGACAATAGTATGCATTGTCCTAGGGTTATTTTGGGGGAGTCTTTCCTCATTCATATCGAGGGTCTAAGGACAGAGAGGTGTTGTATGCTGTACAGATTGTAAAGCCCCTTAAGGCAAATTGTGATTTGTGATATTGAGTTATACAAATAAAACTGACTTAATGAGTCCACTCAGTTTTCATATTTGAGTTTAAATTTGCTTCATTTAGAATCTTTTATCAATTGTCAGATATTACTGAATTATTCAAAAACTTGCCATAATACCTGTAAAACAACTGAGACTATGATTAATGGTATGTATCGCTAATGTTACTACAAAATTAAACTTCCCATTCCCCAATGAACCCATTGTTTCCTGTGATAAACTGAATGTTGCCACTTCCTTCCTAGCAGTGCTCTGTGTGCAGTGTTTTCTCTAAGAAAAAGATTTTAACACTCCTTCATTCTACCATATGTTTTTGCAATAAGGCAATCTTCTTTTTTTACATTTTGTCATGGCAATAGTCTCATTCGTTTACAGTATATATTCTAATATCACAAAACAAAAGTAGTGATGATTTGTCCATGTTAAAATGTTATATTACTGCCATTAGCATCTTAGTTTCTTGTGAGTACATTTGTACATATATCCATCTTTCACACCATCTCAAGAAAGATGGTTTTAGACCTTTTTCAACTGGCAAAAAGACTGCACAAGAAGTCGGGTCTATTGCACATGAAGAAAAAGCTGGAAGAAGGCTTTGTGATATTGTCTTGAACTGATGTTTGTCTGCTAACCATCTGAAACTAAGCTTCATTATTTAGAGTCAAATCTGTTACTTTGAAGATAGTAAAATGGTTCAGAAACCTTTATTTCTTCGTCTTTTCATCACCCTTCCACTATACACTTGAAATAAATTAATTCCCCTGCATTGCAGCAATCATTACTGTCACTTTTCAGACAAAGGCAGAAATGTTTTTTTTGGCTGTAGAACTGTCCGACTGCATTCAACACAGGCACGCATGTGAGAGCATGAAAAAAGGGGGCAGGGGAATAGACTGAAGTGAGCTGAAGAAGCAAAGAAAAAGCTACAGCTACCCTGCAATTATTCAGTCTCACATGGGACACTTAATATATTCATCTCTGAGGGAAAGAAATGAGAGAGAATGAGAAGCAGGAGGAGAAGGAGAGAGAGGTGGGAAAAGAGATGGCTTGAGGAAAGAAATAATCTCAAGTCACGCTTGGTGTGCTTTTATGACTTTATCAGCCCACACCAGTAAAAAAACAGACAAATACAGCTGCCTTTTTTGTCAACACAGACATTACACAATCGGTAGTCTTCCCAAAACTGTCAGGCAACGGAGGCTATGGCTTCATAAACATTAGCATGTATCTGCAGAAAGGAAGCACAAGCATGCTTGAGTATGACACTATCAGGACCCGAGAAAATAACCAGCTTATGGCAGAGGAAACGATGAGCTAGCGACCTGTAGACAAAGCTTGATGCTGGCTGGATAATTGAGACAGCATATTGCTGCAGAGTAACCTTCCCAGAGACATAACCATAATATAATGTGCTGTGGAGAAATTTCTCATTTATGGCCGGGTAATAGCACTTAGGTCAGAACAATGGCCCTCTCTACTTGGAAATTGGATAGGCTTTCTCATTAATATGTATTGGTGTTAGGAATGGGCTAAGGATGGAATAACACAGTGAAAGGCCTGAAAATTGCACAGAGGGGAAACAAAGTTGGGGAGGAGGAGAGTTATAAATGTGGATAGCACAGGTGTGTAAAACAGATAACAAAAATGGAACATAGCGTTTGTTCGGCAGAGCACTGAAGTTGTAGCCTGGGAACCAGACGAATCTGCGAGCTCATGTTTTATTTGCTCTGGCAGATGCGTCTGGTCCCCCTCCCATTCAGACAGATTTCCAACCGACCTGGGTCGGGCCAATCACAACCGTTTATCTAATATGTGGTGGGTTTGATACAATGACTGTACAGAGGAGCGCTGTTGAGGAATTCTTTTACACAACCAAGATGGCTGCCGCTGTTGTGGAACATTCTGAATCCGCTATCGCATCAGTATTAAACAAACTAGAAGGTATAGTTTCTCTAATAGAAGAACAAACAACTGCACTGAAAGCTTTTGTTGATAAGAAAGATGTGTTTGCCATACTTCCGACAGGATTCGCTCAGCACTACATCACACATTTCGTTGCTCTGATTGGTTGTAGGTCTATCCAATTGCGTCCAGAGGCATTTTGGTCTGTGCCCTTTGATAACGTCCCTTGGAAATTGAAAATGAACTGAGAGGTTCCAGACTAATTTGCATTTGCTACTGAAGTTGCACTTGCATGAGCTAAATTCATCAGATGTTTCATTCATGCTTTACTATCAGTGGCTCATTCAACAGCTTCTTGGCTACCAGCTGACTACTAACTGTAAAGCCATATGTTACACATGGTGAATTCCTTGATGCAAGTGTCTCTGACTAAGCTTAACTTTCTATAATGTGGCAGCCATTTGGTCACCTTTGTGTATCTACACAGCATTGAAACTGCAAAGGCCAATAAATGCTCTCCTTTTTAAATCAACATCTTGTGGTGTATTGACTGAGAACCCTTGCCCCCTTTTCAGCAAGTACAGCCATTTGTCACGTTCAAACCTCAAAGCTGTTAAGTACAAAACACAATCTTCTATTTCTCCCCACTGCGCAGCTCTGTTAGAGCAGTTGGGGGTTGTGTGCCTTTCTCAAAGACACACTGAAGAAGGCAGTGAATATTAGCAAATGTCCAGTCTCCAGTTTTCTATCCGTTTAGTGTTTGTATACCAGTCAGGGGATTTATGTATAAAGCTTCACCACTGGAGGACTGTGTTCAGTCCCTGGCAGAGGTGTTTTTGGTTTGGACTTTAAACGCAATAGGCAATGGTCACAGGTGGGAAGCTAGTGAGGGATCATCATGGCACAACAATAGTGTCTCCTGCTGGTTGATCTGTGTGCAATGGTTCTCCCAGTATTCCCCCCTCCGCAGGCCAAGAGTGGAAGTAAACAGCAAAGCAGCAACAAGCGGAGGACATTATTTTACATCATGGTCTTTTGGGTACATCCTACAATTGCACTTTTGAAAGAAAAAATTGGAGGGGTAGAAAAATAGATCTGTCAGAAAGATTACCATAATGTACTATGGTATTGCCCCTCCGACAAACTTTTGTACTCCAAAAGGTACATTTCTGCGCTACATTTTTCTGAGAGTGCTTGAAACTCTCTGTTGAATATGTATGTGTTTCTATGAAGCCTGAATGCTTCCTGTGACTCTCTCATGACTAACAAATACAGCCTAACATCATTAACTAGCTTCCTTTAACCACATTGATCCCTTTATCCCTGAAACTAATCACTACACATAGCACTACAAACTTAAGTCTAACCTTAACCTCAGCCTAATCAAAACCTCATGAGATAGCTTGTTTTTCCTACTTACCCACAAACTTGTGGACGCCTTTCTTATGTCTCTGGGTGCAATTTGATTGTATGATGAACGGCTAGCTTTGCTTAGCTCTGTTTATGGATGGGGATCAAGAAGCAGCACCTCCATAAAGAGAAATACACCAATAAATTATCTCCAAAACGTGATGGCTGCCGTTAAGTCGTCTTCAAGTTGTAATTTACGCATTTGTAAAGTCACTAATTTGAATACAAAAAACAAGATGATATACAACTTCTGATCCACTTCCTGTCTGTGTACACAGGTACATGATTTTGATCAAACTGAAAATTTGGTAAAACCGGGAACTAAACTAAGCTAAGATCAACATTCAGTATTACATACCCTCAGTCCTTCATTCATACCGTACAAAGAGACTTAAAAAAGGCATTCTTGAGTTAGAATGTGTGTATGTGTTGTGGGAAATAGTCAAATTCACCAAAAACATATCATCCCTTTGCTATACCAATGCTTCATTCTAAATTACATTTAATCTTTTATCTGAGCCATGTGACCCAATCGGGTAAGCTGGAATTTCCAGTGGACAGAGATACCTGATCTTTTTGTTACAAATTCCACACATAAACTCAATAAAAGTCTCCAGCACTGTGAGGTGATGGAAGTACCGCCACATACTGTCCCACCTAATCTAACCTTTGTCTTAAACCCTGCCTTAATTTCAACTCTAAACCCGAATGTTAATGCTAAAGTGCCTGGTGAATAAGACTCTGGTAAAAGTGAAAATTGGCTAAATTGTCAATTGTTAATTTAGAATTTGGAAGATTTTCCTGATCTTCTATCTTTCTATACTTGTGAGGACACTTGCGCAGGAACACACAAATACACTTACTCAAACACACATATGCATGAATTCACTCCCAAACCATTTTATATTTTTGGCACTTACTTGATGGTGTTATCCAGGGAGAATCACAAACCCATAAACCCACACACACACACACACAGTCCATTCAAACTCCCCAGGCTATGAGTGCACTGATAAAGTGTACTCCCCGAGTGACTCCCCTGCTGCACCTAGCGCCAGCGACATGCAGAAGATTGTCATGCCAGATTTGTTCGACATGAAGCGATGGGTAAGAAACATAACTGCAGGGAATGTGTGATAGAGATGAACATCCAGTGTGAAAAAAACATGAAAGGGGACCACAGAGCGGGGGTGTCTGATGTGCTCAACTGGTACCAGCTACTGCATACTGATGTACTGAAATATACACGTGCTGAATTACTCACTTTATAATAATCAAATAAATGTATACGCACGTAAGCTGCAGTTACTTTCATGAGTATAAACTCTCAGCTGAGGTCCTCTTAGGACACAAGTAAAAATGTATTTTGGGAATGTGACACATTGGCGTGAGTCTTTTTCTGACTGATGGCGTGGAAACTCTTACACGAATCACATCACAGAACTGAGTTCAATGCGAGTCAAACAACCATTAGTCTCGGCCCCTGCTTGGATGTAAGCACAGCAGCATTTCCAAACAGAGTGTTCTCGTGGCGATTATAAGTCTTCCATTTATAACTTAGTCTTTGATTGACAGTATTCTCAAGTGGTTAGCCATTAAACCTACAGAAATTAGAGAACTGCAACATTTTAAACTGAGGCAAAAATGTATATATAAAAATTATATTCTCTCTCCCAGCAGGGACCCACCTAGACAGAGAAAGCCCTGAGTCTTTCAGCTAGAACAAACAGGGTGAAGGGACTGTCATGGGTCCTTGTTAATGTAATAAACTGCAGAGTATGAACAAGCTCCATAGGGAGGGCCTTTGATCAAGCTAACATCTCCCTTATCTCTGATGTATTTTAATCTAGAGAAAAAAAATCTGGTTATGTACCTTTTTATGCCTCTTTCTCATCTGTCTCTTTTGTGAGCAATGCAACCTCTAAAAATCTCATTCCTCTTGCTTAATCACAGATACACACACAAACACGTACAATCTCCATTCTACTTCCACCTCCTTCCTCCTCCTCTACTTTCTCATTTTCACTATTGAGCCCCTACCTCTCCATCTCCGGCTCACAGCTCTTGATGAGATTGTGAGTCACTGAGGAGAGACGGGGATTTCAGAGAAAACCCAGCACTCTGAACCTCCAGTGGAAGCTGATAATCCACCGAAGCGAGAAGTGGCGACAAAATTCCGCTAATACGCAAACAATTGCTATCAGTGCAACTCCCACTAAGGTGACAAAGCCCTACACAAATTTGGCTGTTATTGTGTGCAAACAGCAAGCTAATATCTTTGTAAGAATGACTATGGCACAATGCGAAATGACATCCTGTGAATTTGATTTATATACAGAAAAGCAACTTCTCTACTTGTGTTCCTTATGGCCTTGTTGTCAACACATCATGGATAATGATTAGCCTTACATGACAGCTGCTGAATCAGTCATCCTCAACTCAGGACGTAAAAAGCCCTGTTATATAATGACATCTAAACTTAGTACAACATGCAAATTTTGAGGTAACAGAAATGGACAGTAGTGACTAAAGGATTGCTGTGGGCTATTAGGGACAAAACTGTTATGGATATGTTGGCCGCAAGGGTTTAAATCAGCCGCCTTCTTCAGCTAGCAATGTCAGCTGTGTATGAAAGACTTAAACTCCCTAAATTCAGTCATCATTATTACAGAAACACTGATCTTTTAAAGAAACACACCTTTCCTATTATTGTGATGACACATTTCCATTTAGAGGTCACGTTTGAGAGAGAGCCAAAGGCAATGGACAAAACAAAACAGCCTTTGACAGTTTGCTGTGTCATGGCAAAGTAAAATAAAGGAACCACTCACAGGGCAGAAGAATTTTAGGAAAATATCTAATAGAGATTGTTTTGACCAATATCGTGTTGCAATTTAAGTTGTGGTTACTTTCTATGAATTTAACTACAGGCCTGTATTTGTGGTCAACATAGTATTTAACATAGTATTTAACAAGAACTGCATGTTTTTTTTTTTAAACCAGTCAGTTAAAGAAAAATGGACTTCTAAATAAACTTATTTATAGTTTTCTATGGAAAACCTGACTAATTTAGGTCACATTTAATAAAATAATGCATTAGTAGTATATTTGACAATTGCAATAATATTCAAATTTAATCATAACTCTCAAAAGTGGCATTATATTCATTGATAACAGCTGCATAGTTGATAATAATGGTCAATCAGTATTTTGATATGGGACTGGTGACCCCTAATATTACTGTTGTTAGCTCTGCACTGTGGCTGCTTCAGCTAACAATAATGTTAGACAGACTGTTCCACAGCCCCGAATCTTGGAGGTCCCAATTCAGAGCTTTTAAGGTGATTGTCTAAAAACAATGATATGATGTGCTGAAAAGTTTAACTTGGATATTCAGATAACTCTGTTCATCAGCTGTCTGTTATTTGTGCTAAACAACGGCCAAGTTACCTGCTAGCTACCGCTCTGAAACTGACATTAGGGCCATCACCTTTTATGGAGAGAAAAACCTGCCACTGTTGGTCTTTCGTGAACAGCACAAAGACACAGTACACTTCTTATTTTTTCAAACATCAAAAACGCTACAGAGTGGTGTTTCTGCTTGTGCAAAACCATCTTTGACCAAGTGTTACTTGTACAGGCACAGGCATGCCGAGAGAGAGAGAACATAAACAGCTAAGAATTTGTTGTTTCCTCAACTCACAGAACTATTATTAACACAGCTAAATTCATTTATCAACGGCAGTTGTCATTATAGGCGATGAAATCATCAATCGTCAGCTTAAACTTTTATTTGCTGTAGCTTGTTAAGACACTGTTAATTATGTAAATTGTAATTAAAATTGTGGGTCTTGGGATTTAAAAAAAACTCTTTCAAATAAGATTTCAATATAAAAACAATTAATCGTTGAGCAATAGCTGATAACCAGAAATCCAAAATTTCTTAGCAACTGTCTGTTATGATGAAGCCAAATTCTGTCTGTGGAAAATGTTTAAAAATCAGAGTTTATTAGCAAACTGAAAATGACCGCCGATAAAGTCACCACAGAATAAAGTAGCTCTGCTTTGCTGGTCTTGTGAGAAGACCAGAGCCTGAAAATGTTCACATGAAAGGTCTCCCAGAAATGACATATACTTAATGAGACACTGGAGTGGAAGTGTGTGTGTGTGTGTGTGTGTGTGTGTGTGTGCTGCTCTGCAGGTGGTGAGTGGAGACTTAATGAAAGGGCCAGTTGTTTTGCGAGGCTGATTTGCAGAGAGCAGATGGATCGGTCTCTCAGTCTCTCTGGTCTCAATCGTGTCCCACATTGCTGCTGTCGCCCCATTTAACAGCCAATTTCCTGCCAGCTCATCACAAACACACATAAACACACGCATACGCGCTCAAAGGTAGTAGACCACAGAGACACACATAAAGGGAGAAAAGAGGGTGAAACAGTGGGGCATACACACAAACAAACTCACCCAGGCACACTGCAGATGATGGAGATACAGTTATCTTTTGTCCATAGACAAGCACAAAAGTATGTATGTACATACTGTAAAGGGATACACACACACACACACACACACACACAAAGTAAGCTCCTATGGGGAAGCACAGTTGGACACTATACAGTTTTAATGAGCTTGCTCCAGATGTCTTCCCAGGCTGCAGCGCATGACTAGTTGATTAATTAAGTACATTTTACTAAGAAACACTGACACATACACACTAATCCTAATTTATCACACAAACACAGTAATCTCAATTTATCACAAACACAGTAATCCCAAATGACCCCCCCCCCCCGCCCCATTATCTCTCTCACACACGCTGAGCCTTATTTTTAATGTGCTTCTGCATCTAGTCCACTATTTTCCATTTCCATTATCACCAGTTCATCTTTCTCTCTGACAGATAACACCTCACGTATACCACATACTCACGCACACCAACACCTGACTGATTCACACTAAAGGTAGCATTTGCTCCGTCTTTCAGTTGCTCTTACACCCACGTAACCTGACACATGACATGCTTCAACTGCCGTTGTGCCCACACACATGCTACACACACACACACACACACACACACACGGAAGCGCCCTCAGAACACAAGATTTCTTATTTTAACTCCTGCAGTAGTGAGAAGTGGATGGCCTCCACAGAATGACCTCTGACTTTCAATCTTCACACCTTGTAAGGCAGGAGATTACAATGGCGCTCTTTTTTTTCCTGCCTTGCCACCGGCAGTCAGCCTTCTCTCCGGGTCATGTGATATCGCCGGCTGGCCAATGTGTTAATGACATTTCACTGGTGAGATATGGCTTTGCCGGACGCAGGCTTCTGTGTCCATGCAACACTAATACAGCAACCAATGTATCTTAACATCACTGTGGGGTCTAAAAGCATGATGCTTCACTTCCAGGTAATTCTAATGTATTTTGCTCTCTCAGTTTCACTTTGCATGCAAGCTCACGATTCTAACCTCACATGCTGTCAAAACGTGCTCTGCCTCACCCTAATTCAATTTCCTGTGCCTAACTACACTGTATAGGCATGTCTAACCCCTTTCCCTCCCGTTTGTCTCAGTTTGTCTCTCCCCCACACCGTTCCTCCTTCTCTGTCAATACAGGGACCACAGGGGGATGATGAAGACGAAGCTCATCGAGAGTCGAGACGTCTCACTCCCTGGGTTCCTCGATGACTCCAGGCCCATCATCGATCCCCATTCGACCCTCCGTTCATCCCTTCATACTTGACCCCCTTCATCCCATCCCTCAACCCCCGTTCAACCCTTCACGACCCTACCTTTCATTTCAATAAACTGTATATATAAATTTAATGGTCTTTGTTAGTGAGAAGGTGTTTTGTGCTTGCCAGTGGCTAATGTTAGTCTTCTGTACTCAACTCAACCACAATCTCAGGAAATGTGGGGAAATTCAACGTGTCATCATACCGTCATTTCCACTTGTGGTTACAGCAAAAGTTATATAGGCTTGCTTTAATGGACTTCCATATGATGGCGAGTCTTACAGAGAATCCTGAGAGGGTTCAGGGGAGCTATAAAATGCATTTCAGGCTGGATAGCTTAACGTTCCTCTAAAGTCATCGGAGATATAAAAGTGGAGTGATTTCAACATTAAGTAGATTAAGTCTGTTGTAAATTGTGCACAGTTTGTGTTTTGTACTGTAAAGTACTGAGTAAACAACATTTCACCAAATTCACATGTATTTTCATATATATGTCTCACACACAGCCCCGGCGTGTACTGTTTGTGTCAAAGAGAAAACAGGGCTGCAGTGAGGGCGACCCACAGATATAATATTAGCCACCCATTCTGCTGTCACTGCTGGGGATCAGACCAATAACTTCCAAGCTACTGGCTGGCCGCTCTACCTCATGTCCCACACAACCAGCTCAATCTTCTTTTACAAGCATGTTGATTTATCTCTCTCACCACTTGACTGCAACTATAGAAAAAGCAGCCTTTCTGCTGAAGGTTATATGAATGAAATTCACTGGTCACACTGGCTCTGCAATGGAATTTACATTTACTTTACGATTTTTTTGCCTCATCCCCATTTTCCAGGCCATTTTGTGTTTCCACTGACAGGTGGTGTGGCTTTGACAAAGTGGCACATGGCAGTGAAGCGCCAGCAGGGCCATGGAGAGTTATAGCACAGCAATATGCAGTGACATTACAGCATTTCAACTCAGTGAAGGAACTGTTTACACACAAACACACACGCATGTACTCTCACACACACACGGCACACGTCAGTACCCTCTGTGCGGATGGTGAACGGGGAGTCCCCCAGTCTCTTGGCTGAGAACTGCCCCCCCAGAGAGGTCATTAGAAAGCAGAGGCTGAAGAAGCCTATTCCCACCACGAATATCCTGCAACACAAGGGGAGGAGAGAAGAAATAGATGAAAAGGGAGTTGTGATAGATAGACATATTTATTGGGAAGGGCAGGTAAATAGATGTTTTGGGTGAGTAGCTGGGAAATATGAAGATGAGAATAGAGAGAGAGGGGTGTATTGTGAGATATTTGGAGGCAGAAAAGGGAGTGGATAAAGAGCGAGAGGCTTGAAAACAAAGGGAAGAATGTAGGCAGATGAACAGGCCAACAATTATGGGAGACAGGTTTGCAGGACAGAATGATTGGCAGCGAAAAAAAAGAGCGGGAGGGAAAATAGAGATGCAAATACGAGAGGATGAGGGAAAATGTGGAGGAGAGCAGAAGAGGAGGGGAGAGGAGAAACGAAGAGACAGTCAAGAAACAGCAGGCAGCACTTCCAGAAGGCAGAGCACAAATAAAGCAATCACACGTAGAAAAGTAGAAACTTGAAGCCAAAGGGCACATGAAATATTTTAGTGTTTTGATGTTACCAGTTGACATACAATCTATCTAGGACAACTGCCAAAATAAAGGTGAGCAGTTTGTCCCCAAGTGCAGGCAAAATGGATGTGATTATTTATGAAAGAGGCGTGCAGATGGGGAAGGAAAAGGACAGAAGACAGCCAAAAACATTCAAGCATTTAAGGTGAGAATAAGGGTCTAAAGAAAGCTAAAATGCCAACGAAAGTCTGAGCTCACAAACTGGTCTCACTCTATCTGAACCACGCAAAACAAGTCAGCAACAATGGGCTATGCAATATAGTCTTCACTGTGTGAGTTACTGTATACTGTGTCACCCTGAGTTATCAAATATGTCTACATTCAAAGGCCAGTTCTTTAGGTGCGCCTTTTTTCAAGTCTGTCTTAGTTAAAAGAATACTCACCTACCGATATGTATAATTAAAGAGTTATCAGTTGGTGCAATAGTTTCTCCTGTCCATACTGACCCTGAAGAGATCATGTTCTAATGCAATTCTAATGTAAGTGATTGGGGACAAAATCCAAAGCTAATATGAGTTAGCCAAATCAACTGGGTATCCTAATGGCCAGTATGGACAAGAGGAATATTTCAGCCACCAATAATTCTTTCAATGTCCAAATAGGCATGTGAGTATTGTTTTAAAATATACTTGAAAAAATGTAAACCTATCATTTAAACTGGTCACAGGTGATCACATTTTAAAATCCGGTGTGGGATGTGGGCTCCGATCTGTAGTGCAGATCTTGCTTTGAAACCTAAACTTGTGCTTTACCCTGCTTTGTGGCACAGATCTGATATCTGAAACGCTGCTGTACCTCTGAAGGGAAAATAAAATGAGACTCTGTGTGGGGTTCTCCCTTGTTAGACAGCCATGAGAGAATCAGATCCTTGACTTAAGAGTTGAAAATCAGGTCTTTTGTATCTGTGTAAATCCTGCCCTAGTTAAGCTACTCTCTTCAGCGTAGATGGATCAGAGGTTATCTTATGATGCCGAGACTCTTTGGGGAAACAGGGAGGCAAAGCCGTTTGTGATTCTCACCGGCTGGACAAAATACCAGTCAGCCTCCATGACTAACAAGTCACGTCCCACTTTAAAAATGCTTGCTGCTCTGCTGCTAAACCCCACAAGAGAAAATTCTTGGAAGAATTTGTAGAAGATTTATGTGACAATGAATGGCTAACACTCCAGTACTTATACTACATATTTTAGCAGCTGAAGCCATGTTCCCCAAACATCCTCATCGTGTACATTTGTTTGGGTAAATGCATTGTAATTTTGAAAAATATATAGGGCTCATATAACAAACAAGCATTTACAAATCAGATCCAGCACATGAAGAATGCATCTAAAGCAATGGTAGTCATAAAACAGCAGGAAGAACTTCATAATTTAAAGCCAACCTTGAACAGGTAACCTTTCAACTTTTAACTTCTGCACCAGAGGGTGGAAAACTGAATCTTAACATAACAAATGAATGAATTATTCATAACTATTGGTTTCTCTTCAAAGCCAGGCAAGAGCTTATGCTTGAATGCACGGCCCAGTGTGAAATCGGACGGCACTTCCTGGAATGGTAAGTAGCTCCCGTCACGCAAAGTTCTGAACCAAACCTCTTAATATTGATGAGGCCGTAAGAAATGAGTTCCTATCAACAGCGAGGAAGAATGGCCACTTAAAAGAACATTTGCTGAAGTGATCTGATTGACCCAAAGGGATCAAGATGATGTTGAATAATCTGTTGAGTGTAGAGCATGGTGGTTTGGCAAGCTCCCCGGGTGACTATATTCCAAGACAGAGCCAATGTGTCTTGTCCGGAGTCGTCATCCACCGGCTACAAGGACAGACAGTGGGATGTGGCTCCTTGGGAGGAAACCTTTTACTCTTGTACAACACAAGAACATATTGATAGTGAATAACCATCATCATCATCATCAAGGCTCTTATCTAATGGGTTGCATCAAACATGATTACAGCCATCTGATCACTCCAAAAAGTAGAGCAGCTATACCGTCATTACTGTTAAATTGGTCATTTATCTTCGTTTTCCATGCATTTAGTAAGCAAAGTGATCAGATTACATTTTGAGCTGGAGTTGGATCTAATGAATTACCGTACTGATTACACTTGTAACAAGACACTGTAATTTCTGTCTGAATACATGTTGAAATTAGACTTCCCAATTCTGATTATCGACTTTATTTGCTGGTGGTGGATTATTAGACGACACTTTAATGTGCTGATCACTGTGATCAGCAGGATTAGAGCAAAAAGCTCCATGTGTCAGCGTGACAACGACCGCCCCTGCGTGTAGCACTTCTTTATTGATTTACACTGAAAACATGGGGAAATTATAATCATACTGTATTTACATCAAAGTCCCAGCATCTAAGCAGCTGGCACATGCTCACTCACTATGGTTTCTCATTTACCTCTCTCTCTGCCTCTCCCAGGATATTGTAATATTATGAAATAATAAAATATTACCCCCATCTGTTCCAGGCATATTGCAGAATGAATTAGAACAGCTCAATCACTGTCAGAAGACCACATACATTAACTGATGTGAATCCAATCCCGTACAATCATTATGATCAAGGGATTATTTGTCATGAATATGACGCCATGATCCAGAGATACTGTATGGATTATGCACCTACTATACTATCATCTGGTCAGCAAGCCAAGTAGGTGGAAGCTGAAAATCAGAATCACTGACCTGATTTAGGACTAGTGTTTCCACATTTCAGCTGCTCCATTATTTGTTTTTCATTGTCGTCCTCAGTGCCTTGTACAGTGAGGAAAACTGAAGAGGCTCAATGACAGGTTTGAAAAGATAAAGGGGTTACAAAGAGGACATGAAGCAAAATTGGCTGTTTTTAGTTTACCATTACATTTTCTAATCCACCTATCTATTATTCTCTCTGTGATCTAAGGATTAACAATCCTGCGTATGCGTGTTTATGTGTGTGTGTGCAGGACGTGGGGAAAAGGTAGCAATGCTTGTAAGCAACACAGAGATTGATGGAAGGAGGGGAAAAAAGGAAATCATTCAGCTCGTGTGGGTACGCAGAAGCTGGCCTGATGCTGTCCTGGGGTGATCGTTTCCCCTCTTATCATTTAGCCGTTTTCCAAAGTGCCGTGAGGTGGGCGATATGAGAGGATTAGGCCCCAGTCCTGCCTGACGAGTCTTTAATTAACCGGCTTAAAGTAACTGCTCTGCTCCCTATAATTGGATCAGAAGGAGAGATCTGCTATCAGCTAATTGGCTTCCTCACACATATAGACTTATCAGATTTTGCCTCTAGGTAGATGATTTTGAAGCGAGAGGACTTCTGCCAGGCGTGGAGGAGCCGTGGTGTAGATGTTAGTTGTGGTGTTTTCCAAGAAACTTTTCCTGGTGCCTGAACAAGCCTTAATTCTGGAAATGATTCAGATCTCATGGCGCTCATACACAGACTGCATTTTGAGACGATGATGATTTACAGACTTGACATTAACTACAGTATGACAAGCAGCATTTTTGGTAATTAACAATTTTCTGCTTTAGCTCTTGTCAGTTGATCAGATGTGTCAATTAATATTCCTGTTGCCCAAAAAGGTTGGCATAGTTACCCATCTTTATAGCCTGAATATGTCTCTACTGGGGCTGTCCTGGTGCTCCAATGATCTAAGATGCATATTAACTAGTCTGGCCAGGCAACTTTATCCCTCCCAAAGTTTCTGTTTCTTTTTCTTGTCAAAACTATCCAATAAAGGCAAAATGTCATGGAAATCATCTTTAAAAGTCTGTCTTTTCTACTATTCATAGTAAAATGCCAAAAAAACCAAAAACAATCTGTTTTCATTTTGGATGTGATACAAACACAGATCACCCGTGACGAGCTCTCATTGTCCGTGCTGTCAAGGCCAGTGCAGCTCTGTCACAAAGCTGCTTCATTTAGTGGGTTTGAATAAATGATTGATCTACTGAGTAGATAGCAGGTGAAGTAACTCAGTGCAGCATGAATGTGACCATCACAGGGAGTCACTTTTTTTTTTTTTACAGAGGTTGCTGCACAGCTGCTGCATCATTGCTCCAGCCCTCAAGAGAAATTGCTTGAAAAATCAAACAGTATTAGCTAGCAGGTGGAAAGTGGGAAAAGGGAGAATGGTGGTAACCACTGGAGGAGATCCTCTAGCTTTTGTACCACTGAATTAAGAAAAGAGAAATAGAGGAATTCATTTAAATATTTAAAGCCTGCCACTAAACTGTACCTATCAGGGCAAATAAAATAAAGCAGGTTGACACAGCATGGCTCAATTGACTGTAAAGTATCAACTGTTTAAGTGGTTAACATGTGTAAGAAACCCCCTCTAGTTTCCCCTTTATATCTCCACAAACAAAGCCCAGCCACACAGTGATAATGGAGCTATCCATGCAGTAAGAAACTTAAGTTAGAGCTCGGCTGACTGGTAGTACAGGCTTATTTTCGTCCCTTTATCCATGTGGACCTAAATCTAATTAATCTAGCAGAGAAACATCAGGTGTTACGTGCGCATCATGTGTGTGTTTAGGTGAGGGGTGACACACATATATACACACACATATGCTATGCTCCACATATGCTATAGTAGTGCATTTTGTCAGGGCTTTACAACTCACTGTAGCCATTCCTCACAGTGAGAACCATATCTTTCTATTCAGTGATAAAAAAACATGCATTTTAATCTATCTATCTAACCAACCACAAAGCTCGAGGCTAAAGGGAAACTGGGTACAGAATAACGTCGTCAGCTCTTTGTCTCTTACCTGAACGGTTTGAACGTCACTAGACATCTTCTGACCATTATTTTACCGTCGGTGATGCCAGTAATCATTTTCCAAAACGAGCGACCCCTGTCATTGTTGCTATTAACCTCCCAAACTGGAACTTGAGGTGACCAAACATATTATCCGAGTCCCATGCAGCGGTCCACAGCGGTAGTCAACTCGGTTATTTTAAATGAACACGGCACCCATAAGTGCTTCTTTAACCCTCCGGGAGAAATGGCACAAAGTTTCATTCAGCAAGTCTCCTTCCCCGTGTCGGAAAATGTCATTTAAAGCGTTATTCCGTCGTCGGGCAAACACTCTGAATCTGAGGTGAAGTCGCTGCAGGTTGTGTCGACCGTTGGAGTCATATCCGATGTGAGTTCTTTACAAAAAAAATGGCGTAGTTGTCAAACACGTGAGAAAAAGTGTGAGTCGTTTGAAACTACGTTTTGTTTTTTGTCTTTTTCTGTGGAGGGTTTCACGGAGAGGAGAGCCAGCTTCATGGACGTTTTAACTTCACAGCAAAGCCAGAGCGAGTGAGGCAAGTCCGCCGCCTCGTACTCATTCACTCCTCGAGAGGCAAGTTAGCTGTGGTAAAGTGTTCGACATCCGGTTGATATTTTCAAAATAATAGCCTTGTTGATGCGCGACCATCTCTAAGAGGCAACAATCATGTCAAATGTCGACAAGAAAGAAAACAAATGTAACTTTAATAGGGGAAAACATTCTGGAAAGAAATGTAAATTATGGCATTTTGTTGTTGTTGTTGTTGTTGTTTGTTTTTGTCTTTTTTCATACCATATTTCATGAAACACATATTTTAAACTCAAAGTCACTTATAATGCTTAAGTCATAACCTACACCAACCTGGGGGACAGTGTCAAAAATAAAAATGTCCAAAATGTGTTTGTTGTGACATTAAAATAGTGTTTGCTTTCTGTGTAGCCTGGTGATCCTGTGTGTGGGATCTTTTTGTTACTGTGTCTCTGTTCTGTTTTGTTTGATGTTATTGTGCTGAAAATATTATTTCATATTATTCTACACAGCAGGTCTAAAGAGGCCCATTGATTTCAAAAAGGTTTTTGTAATCGATTTCAATGGCATATTTTGTTCTTTTATTTGGGAGGCAAATCCCCATTATTTCCGGTATTGTGTAGCTTCCTCTGGCTGACTTGACGCTGGTCCAGCGGCACAGTGACGGACAGATCCGGATGGCCTGAAGCCTCCGCAGCCGCATTCCCCCTCTGTATGTCGCCATCTACGGCTTTTAAGTTGTGACATGAGTAGCACTCAAAACCTCAACTTTCTCTGTTCCTGCCTCAGTACGAGCAAAGCATGTACCAGTTTACTATAGCCTACTTTTCTTCTATGCAGCTTATCAAAGGACCATTTCTTTATGGTGCTCTGAACTGTAGCCGAGTTGGAGTAGATCACCGGCTCCTTCAATGACCAGGGGGTCTTTGGATTTGTTCAACTAGGCCTCTGCAAGTGGAATGAGTGATGTGAGTGATTCATATTTCTTTAGGCACTTGTTTTGGCACATCAGGATCTATAGGTAAACGTGTGTCTCTTTGGTGGTGACTGACAGGGCAAAAAATGTGGGAAGCCCTGTGTTTAGCATCGCGGTTGATCATTTCAGCACCACGGACAGCGAACACAATCGGTGTTCAGGATGCAACAGCGGCACCCAGCGGCCAGCAGTGTGAGTAGACGTCACAGCAGCAGTAGTAGCAGTAATAGTAATACTGTTTAGTATAAAGCTTTGTACAAAATTGGATTTACAGAGGAGGATACAGCACAGTTGGATTAAGTATAGCAGTGAATATAATAGGCACTTTTTAATTTTTTTTCTCAGTGAAACATTTTACACCACTTAGGACACTACTTAGAATTAGCTTGAACAAATGGGAAGAGCCCCGAGCTACAACTCAGGACTACTTTATTTGTTCAGTTAAATGATTCACAGTCAGTTTTAGTCTTTGTGGCCAGCGGAGCGTTGGAGCCGAAACGAAGGCAGAAGGGGGAGATCTGCAGGGGGACCAGACTGAAGATGACAGTGAAATCTCAAACTACCTTCATGCATCACTTGCCCTGGTACATGTGGATTTGACTGACAGCCCACCGCCCACGCAGGCTGTCCCTCTCTGCGGGTTGTGGGAATAGTTCTGCTCTATCAGCGGGAATCCTCTGGGCAAACATGGGATTTCTACACCTTTTGTTTGTGTGTGTGTCTGTGTGTGCAGCATGCATTTTAGTCCACACAAATGCATAAACACACACACACATGCAGGCATACTCGTGCACATACACAGTAGTAGAAATCACTGAAGTTTAAAAAGCATTCTGTCAGACACAGAGAATACCCAAAGGCACGAGGCTTTCACCTTGCTTCAGATATAAATATAGACACTGGTTTGAATGAATCATTTAGAAAATTTTGCACTTTCTGCAGGAAACATGTACTTTAAAAATGGCAAGAGCTGCCCACTGCAGCAGTAACTGGTATTACTTCAGTGGAAGAATTAAAAAGATATTAAGTCTAATTCTAGAGTGTCTCAGGCCCTGTCACAGCTATAATATGCAGGGTTGTTTTTTTACCTTTGCTAGTCCAGTCCTCCTTTCCCTCAGTTGGTTAAGTTCCCTCTGCAGCACTTGTCACTATTCTTAATGAGCTGTCTACCTTGAAACAGCATCTAGCCCGAGGATGAGCTAACCAGCATCTGTAACCACAAGCACAGAAGAAACAGGCAATCTGTAATAAAAACAAAAGGCAGTCTTGATGTTCAGTGTGTTTATTATCGCGTCTTTTGTGCTGTGCATTTGGTGTTGTTGCATCGCTTTGTTGTTGTTGATGTTTATATATGACTTTCCCACCCAGATCATCGGTGGCCTCAGCAAATGATAAATACCCTAAAATGTACTGATGATTATAAAGCCAGTTTCAGGCCAGTGGATTAATGCATAACCACAATGTGTAATGTATCATATTGTTATATTTGCTAACAGAATTTGCACATTGTAGCTTTACAGTATAATAAAGTAGAGGGTATATGGCCAGTTTCAGATTTACAGTAAAACTGGCACTGTGCCCACTGCTTCCTGCAGGCCTATACACCTTGCCAAATGATTGCAACTAAACTAATCAATTGTTTATGGATGTGTTTTGTGATCTGTCAGCTAATCAATATGGTAGTTTGGCAAATGTGGTCAAACTATTTTAGCAGCCAAAGATCCATCAATACCCTCTTTCAGAAGCAATCCAACATAAGATATAATGATCTCTCTGACCACACAAGATGGTAGGAACCTGTCGACGGTCATATTATCAACACAGTTCCTCTCTGATGTGTCTGTGTCACTCTGTTTTCTAAATAAAACCTAATGATATCAAGACATACTGCTAAATCACTGTCTTAGAATTTGTTAAAAAGTGAAAATTCAATAATTTCAAAATGTTCAATTCAAATGAAAAATATAACTTGAATTAAATAAAAAACATGCAAATAAAACACAAAGAGGTCCAACAAATTTTAAACGCTGCACTGCAAAGACCCCCACACAGTAAGACAGACACACAAAGAGACACAGAGCATGAGAAATAAAGATCAAAAGACCATGTTTCTTACATATGGTTTGCTTTACATATTTTCTTGTAGGATGGATGACTAAACTGGAAGGAGAACACTATCCATCTATCAGCAGACGGGGACAAAGGGAGGAGAGCATACAGGGACATTTGTTTCAACTGTTTCTCAAGAACTTCTTTTATCTGCCCCACAAAGTTGTTATCAGATTTCTGCCGCAACAAACTCTCTCACCAAGGGGGAATAATGACTTTGAAAATAACAGTGCAAACCAGTATCTCACATGGTGTGAATTATTTACTGGTCATGGGTTCAGTTAACTGTAGGCAAGCTAAAATTGAGACAGGCATAGGCAAAAGTACATGAAAATGCATCTTGTTATTGATTGTGATTCATTTTGTTGTTTTTGATCACTGTTCTGTTTCTATGCGTTTCTGTTCACTTGCATGATTTTCCAAAACCATTGGTCCTTGTATGCTTTTTTTGTGTGTTTGTTTACGCACTCTTACACATACACATAGACTGATTCATGCTGCAGGCCCACTACACAGCTGGCACCCTGATTCTCCTGGACTGTTCTGAAAACCAGACACAGTCTGAACAGACATGCTCTGGATGATTGGTACTGATAATCTTGTGGCGTGTGAGGGTTAAGGAATCCCTTTTGCTTGCAAATGCCTGTGCACAGCTCACAGGATTATCTCAAGCATGTTTGATTTTTACTTGTTAAATTATCTAAACAAATCTGGATAGAGGGAGCAACACAAATCTGAGAAATAGATAATGACAGATTGTGATGTGCAGAGAAACAAATCATAACAATTTGATGAGTGATTATAAAACTAATCAACCCTCAACAGTCTTATGTATGATGAAGTTGCCCTCAATTAATCTCAATTAGTCTACTAGCCTCATTTGCAAATATGCACTTTTAGTTTGTAAAGAAACTGAAAAAGTTATCAGTATATTTATACATATATATATTAGGCCAAATGTATTAGGCCAAATGATGAACTGCAACCAGTACTCAGAAGGACTGACAGAGAACAGCCAGTACATGTTTTTGCTGTTTTTATTTATATTAAAACCCTAGTACTATATAATGATAAATTACACCATGAATCAAATATAAATTACAAAATGGTCCCACTAATTGAATATGTATCTAAAAAGCATCTTTTACCTAATACTGGCTATCTCTTAATGGTGGCATGACAGACATTATGTGTCTGGATAAGGCTGATGATCCTGTTTTGTGAGCCGATGGAGTAGCTGTTTATCTGGACAGCAGCATAAATTGATTTTCTGTTTCTGGGGCCAGCAAAAGTCAAAGCCACTTCCTCATTTCTGAATGCATCTCGTTGGAACAAAGCGGGAGAAGAGTCAGCTGAACAAAATGTGATTCTAATCGAGTGATTTATGCAGGTCATTATAAAGGTAAATTGCTGTCACAAGATGATTGAGACGAGGACAACAGACTGAGATCAAACTCCAAACTCTGATCACGTAGATAAATCGCATATCAGTGTCACGCACTCGTGGCAGCCAGTCTAATTTAATTTTCTCTGGCAGTGAGGAGAAACTGCAAAAGAAAAAAAGGAAAACGATGTTACTGTTGCAGTTCTTGAGATATGGCAAAAATCAGACAACACCCAGACAGAAAGATACATCAAGAAATGCATTAAAGGACTTTAACAAACAATTTATATGGGCCTGTCCCCATGCCTGAACAGTTTAAGGAGGGAATCTGCTGAATCACATAAAAGAAAAATATGGGTTCACATTTCTAAGCCTATTGCACTCTGGCCACAACCAAATAAATATATCATAACAGTCAAAGGAAATTAAAATTTTGCAAGAAATGGGAATTGTGGATTTTGTCCCCCATTTCAAAATATGAACCTATCCCTTAACTGTAAAATATAATAATCAATATTTTTTTTTATGTATTTTAACAATGGATCACATGACAACTTGTGTGTGAAATGGGTTGCTTGTAGTCATGAACCCACAGATCATTATCACCCAACTCTGTAGTTCCCATCAGCTCTACGGGGCATTATGGCTCATCGTTTTGTTTTTTTCCAGCTACTTTACTGTTTTAGTTCACTCTCACCCTTTTCAGCCGCAGCAGGCTGCTATTTTCAGAAAAAAGACGCTAAAAACCGCACTCTACACTACTTGCCCAGCACACAGCCAAAGTTAGCAACTAGCTGGTGAACATAGTGGAGCATTTAGCAGCTAAAGAGCCAGATATTTCCCTCAGGAGTTGGTGGAGACCAAAACAGACCTAAAAGCAGAGTGAATTTTGGACTTACATTCATCAGGTGGCCAGAAACATGACTGGATGAGTAAATAGGCAGCTGTTTGCTAACAAGATTACCATATCAACTTTAAAGGTGATAATACGTCAGTGTTGTATTTGCAGCTTGTTTCCGCTGCCCTGAACTGAAGGAATTCCACATTAAACTACATTTTCTCTTGTTAGTGGCTACATGACTGAGTCCACACCTGTTGCTGAAACAGCAGACACAGTACTGTTATTTACTGAAAGAAGAACTACAGTATACTCATGCTAAGTCTTTCTTCTGGTCTACAACACAAACACCTGTGCTACTATTCAGTCAAATTTGAAAACTACTCTTGACTAACACAGGTTACATTTCTACTACAGGACTGATCTGAAAAAAAGAGGAAGAGGAAGTTAGACCAGGCAATGAAATAAGCCTCCCTTTGTTAATTTAGACCCACTCAGTTTTTGTCTGAAACTCACTCCTTCCCTCCCGCCCTCCCAGGTTTCCCAAACAAAGACGGACTAATTGGGAGTCTGGAGTCGGCCACAAAAAAACAAACAAAAAACAATCCATTACCTCTGAACTGTAATTGAAAACAGAGCCTGGAGTTAATTACTAATCGTTAATCATCCTATCCACCTCTAGCTACCTGTTGGCTTTATTGTTTTTCATTCCACCAACTTTTTTTTTATACCAATCACAAAACCTCCCTCTGGATGGGATGGAGGGAAATGATTGAAAGGAGGGATAAAGACAAAACAGACAAATGGATTGATGACAGAAATCGATGGAGGAATAGAGAATAGACATGAGGAGAGAACATAACAATAAGGGAGATTGATTTATCTGTAATGAATGAGGGAAATGGCTTGGCGGAGTGATTTGTCCTGGTCACGTCCGCTTTGATTGTGGGCCGTTTTTTGAGAGGTTGAAAGGCGATGGGGTATTGTGATGCTGATTGACAGCGCAGGTCGACACGAGAAAGACAATTTGCATTTTCATTGCATTCGAGATTGACTTCCTTCTCCTGTGTGGTTTGACACACACACAAACACACACACACACACACACACACACACACACACACACACACACACACACACACACACACACACACACACACAGTAATACCAACATGGAAACATCATGGTGCTGTCTCTGTGCAGAGCCCGACCCTTGCCGTCTCTGCAGTGTGTGACTGACAGCTACACAGTGAGTCTGAATGAAGAAGCGCTCTCAAAATAGACCAAGTGGAGCCAAATTATTTGTTGTAAACAAACCCTAATATTGAAAATAAGATATTATTTCAACATTAAATCATGTGTTCAACTTTTTTGATACACCTGACTTGATTTCTTCATACTTCTTCGTAGCATTTGCTATAACCATGATAAGTTAATGACATATTTGTGATATAACATTAAAGAAATAGTTCAAAGTTTTAGTAGTTAGTAATATGCATTTAGTAATACGCTTATTTGATTTGTTCTGAGTTAGATGAGAAGATCAATACCACTCTCACATGCATTATGTATGGAGCTGGAGCTGGGAGGTGATCAGCTTAGATTCTCCAAACTTAAAACACACACCTAACAAAACCTATAGAGCTCACTAATTAACTCATTGTTTGTTGTTTGTTTAATCAGTACACAATCAGAAATGTAAAAATGTCATTTTAGTAATTAGTAATGTAATTACTAATTTCTTGAGGACCAACAGAAAATGTTGAACTCTTCCTTTAAATCAAACGACTCCCTGTAAGTGAAAGCATTGCTAGTATTGCCAGTCCAATTGAGTATCATTACCTGAATCCTTTCAGTAGCTTTGAGTTCAGGTGTTTCTGGTTTGTGTATCTCTTGCTCTCAGTAATGGAGGATTTAAAATGCATAAATAAAAACAAATCAAACAAAGAATAAATGTGAAATACAATACACATTGTTCTTTGTATGTCTCCTTTATATGTTGCATTTACCATAATTAAATGAAAAACAAATGTTAAATGACAATTATATAGCTTTTTGTCCTTAATAACTAAATGAATTGTTGTCATTAATGTCATTATGACACTCATTTACCGTGCCACATAAAGTGAAGAGCTGTATTGTATTTTAGTGTTGTATTGTTGTAAATGCAAAGCAAAACACACTGATCTACTGTAAGGTGTTATAGAAGTAGAATAAATAAACATGGTTTCAATTGATTTGACAGACCAATGCTTATACACTACCACATATATACAGGTATATATACGGTATACAGTTCAATCTTTGGTTGAAATGATAAAATCGGAAATACACTGCATTTCCTGCATGTAGCCATGACCAGTATAAATGCACAAACCACTTCTGGTGGGTATTACACCATCATGAGACTTCTGCTTGTGTGCATGTGTGCAGAGACATCTGGAGATATGGGCTAAACAAGAAGCAACAATATTGGTAATTTTATTGTCACTGGATTTGTAACTGGGAAAGTTGCACAGTGCGATGATGAAGCCACATACATCTCACACACACACACACACACACACACACACACACACACACACACACACACACACACACACACTCACTCACACATTATTGTTTCTTCAGACAAGCACTTTTGTCAAGCAGACTGTTTTGACAGCCAACAGCCCTCAGACTGAAAGGAGCAGTCATCTGAGTGTGGCATCACTAAGGAATGCCTGCGGGGGCCACTGAGGGCCTTAATACTGACACTGTGACTGACAGACCTACAGTCCCAATCTGTGACAGCAGGGCAAGGATGGAATATACAGAGTTGACAAGCTCCCGAAAGCATCTTCCCAGAGACAGAAAAGAGCAGATCCCTGCATTGTGATCCAAACAGAAATTCTCTCTGTGGCTCACATATTCTGTCCAGGCAGAAGAAACTACTGGTGCTACATAAAAAGTTAAAATTAGATTCCAAAGTTATACACACACAGCAGTAGAGCTTCACTTCTCCTCCTCATTCTGCTCTCTGTCCACCATCTAACTCCTTCTTTCCATCAGTCAGTGGACAGAAGTAAATGTACTCTGAATAAAATTAGGTTACTCAGGTAATCACGCACGAGCTGCTTGATACTATGTGTCACTTTTTGTCTGCGGTTGTTTTTAATTGATTGCTAAGACCCTTTTTTTCATTTAAGGGAAATCTTAATGCTACAGCATACAACTATATTTTAGACAATTAGTGTGCTTCTAGCTTTGTAGGAAGACCCTTTCCCCCATGCATAAAAAACCAGGTCCATAAAAAAATGGTTTCCCCGTGTCGGTGTGGAAGTACTTGACTGTGCTGCACAGAGCCCTGACCTCAACCTCATCAAACACCTTAGGGATGAACTGGAACACCGACTTTGAGACAGGGCTTATGGCCGACCTCACTAATGCTCTTGTGGCTGAATGGGAGCAAATTCCTGCAGCCTGATTCCAAAAATCTTGTGGGAAGTCTTCAGCAAGGAGAAGTGAAAACTGTTATAGCAACATATTAATGCCCACAGATTTGGAAGGAGATGCTCAACAATCACATATGGATGTGTGTTCAGCTGTCCACATACTTTTGACCATGTAGTGTATCAAAGAAGGTTAATTAGATCCCACAAAATAAAAACACACTGCACAGAAAATTACCAATGCCAATTTGTAGTAGTATTGTTATGTAAAGAATTGTTAGAATGGTAAAGTTTGTAAAGCCTGGCAAGTAAAGAGACAACATGAGGAGTGAAATCCAGCTTCTTTCAAGCCTCTCTGGCTGAATCTCTTGGCTTCCCTTCGTGGGAGCTGAAGTCTGGTCTCTCTCTCACACTGGGAGTGAAGCATCAACACCCAACAGCGTGTAAACCCCCGAAGCCTCCCGACTGCATGCCCTACTTGCTGCTGTTCTCACCTCCTCCGGGGCGACATCTCAGCACTTTCACACTGGCTCACTATGCTCCACCATCACATCTGTGTGTAATTTGCTGCCCTGCTTTTGTTGGGGAAGACAGTGCAGGAGAGGACAGTCGTGGAAATTCAGGCAAGAAATGAAGTGAGGAAAGCAAACTAGAAACCTTAGGAGTGGGAGTGAATGAGCAGTCACATCCGTTTGGAGCTGACTTCAGATGAATCTCTTATCTCGGTGTGAGAGTTGAGTCCCAGGATGACTTTCTCGGCCAACAACCATCCTACTTGCCACATACAGTACATGTCGGTGTCCTCATGTGCTCTGAGAGTGAATCATTGCCATCTGTGAGTTTTTTTCCCCCCTTTAGTCTCTCACAGGTTTCACCAAACAGTGACACAGTAGCTACTATAGCTAGACACCATCCTAGTTTCGACATACAACTCAAAATCTCACAGAAATGAGAACAAAATCTTCTCAGTTCCCCTCACAGCGAACATATTTGGCATATGGTGATACTCTCCGTCCACTGGTGTGTCTATAGATCCGCTGAGGTCTCTGCCTTTAGGTGGCAAATGGAGAAAAGAGGAGTGATTGATCTTATCCACTTTCCACCTTATGTAGCAATAAAAAGACAGACCAGGGCAAAATCAATAGAGGTTTATAAAGGTTGCCGTTGCGCTGTGGATATAATGTTACGACCACTCTGAATTAAACACAGTGAGGTGGAGGCAGAGCAAGAGGGGAGGAATTGAAAGCCAGGTAACCAGACAAACTGGCCTGTTTCAAGATGAGAGCAAATCACATCAATATGTAGGCTGAATATTCTTTCACCAGTTTCTGTGATATTCCAGTGATGGGGTCAGATGGGGTCTATGACTTCCAAGAAAACCACCATCATCTCAGGTGAATTTTCACAGCAATTTGCAATCCTGCGCCGGCTGTGCTATATTATACCAGCCCTACACAACACTATACCCCCAATATCTAATTGTCTACAAGGGTAGAGACAGTGTCCTAAATAGGACAAATGGTGCGAGTGCTCTGAGAAGGCAGTGATGTGTCAAACGCTGCCATGGTTGGTAAGAGGTTGGAGAGTCAGAGTGATTAAAGCAATGAATCACTAGTGGGGAGGTCTCAGCTGCTGGCGTCATCTCACGCGCAAGCTGGCAATTCAGGGTGCCCATAAGCAGCAACAGCAATTCTTCACTAAAACTAGAGAACAAGTGTGTGTGTGTGTGTGTGTGTGTGTGTGTGTCTGAGAGAGACAGAGAGAGAGAGAGCTGTTTCAATGTAGACTCATTGTTTTCCACTCCCTTGTTTATACGTCACTGTATAAATGTGTCCAATTTCATTCTCATTCTTCACCAGCCGAAACAAGACTCATAAATCTAGATAGTAGATGTGTACGGAGGGCCACAATCACTTAGTAATGCTGTGAGCAAACACGTTCGGGTGTTACTTGCAGGTGTGTAGTGGAGTGGAGAGAGGCTGAACTATGTTTATGCTTAACACAGCAAGACAGAATCAAGATTTGATTATCCAAAACTTAAACTGAAAATGTGGCAAAAGTATTGCTGTAGACTGAAGCAAAAAAGAAAACTACACTTTGAGGTATAAGTTAGGTGAACACAAATTCCTCTCTGCATGTAAAACTAAACTAAAATAAAAATATAAATAAAATGTTTTTAGTTTAAATACACAGTGAATAAGAGAATGCATTTTACGAATTTAGCATTACTGAGCACAATAAGACCACTAGGTGGCGCTATCCTGTACACTGGATTGTTAAGGCTCCATAAGCATAATGTGCTACATCACCAACACTAACGTACAACTCATGCAGTAGCAAAATGCATGATCGGTTTGTGATTCACTGATACTGATGATTCAAGTGGTTGAAGTTTTCACCTCGCTATTGTGATGTATACATTACTGTTGGTTGTGATTATAGACACAACAGGGCACACATCAGAGTTGACAATACAAGAGGTGAGTGAAACACTTCTTTTCATCTTGCTGTTAAGTTAGTCTGTGCTCAGCAGGGAAATTAGCTGACTATACCTGAAGTTAGCTGACTCTGTCTTGGAAAATATTAACATCAAAATAATGATTTTTGGTGCATAATACATGTTGCAAACATACAAATACTTGCGCAGAACCTCTATTATGTCTTACAGCATCTAAAGTCTAAAGCCATGCATGTGGCTCTGATGGGCTTTATGTACGGAGCAGCAGTGCTTTGTGCTAAATACCAGCATTAGCATGCTAGCATCCACACTATGACAATGTTAATATGCTGACTGACATTGCTATCCCTAGAGCCATGCTGCTAGCTTGGCTAAAAAAGGTGTGCAACCAAAACAAAACTGAATTTAAAACAGAGACCTAGCTAAAAAAAAAAAAATCCTTGGATAACCTTGGATGGAGGATGCAATAAAAAAAGAAAAAAGGAGCAGCACAACTACCCGTGGACCTGCTAGCCACATTGACAGAGACCGAGCCAATCCATCCTTGTTCTTCATTTCACGCCTCTGCCTGCATCGTTTATCCTATTCAAGTGAGGCGTCAGTGCCAATATTTAGCAATATGAACTGTGATTGATGATGACACCCACAGTCTGCCACAGTAACTATCCTCTCCACAACAACAAGATACTTACGTCTGCTTTAATTGACAGAACAGAAACAACACAGCTCCAGTTCTCTGACACCTGGGAAACTAACAGGAAGCATAACGGTCCAGCAGGAGCCAGTGCTCTGTCAACAACAGTGCCAAAATTCAAAACTACATAAAAGTGGTGCTATTTTTTTTGCCACAGCATCATACCAGAATATGAAACAGACTTGTTCTATCGACTCTTTTTTGTCACTTTATGAATCTTATCAAGTTGCAGTGCTATATATGAAAGTAATAGTATTTTTTCTTAACATTACTGTGTAACATTACATTACTATAAGTTACTTGAAATTGAAGTGGATTTCAGAAGAAGACTTTAAAGTCTATTTTCAACCTGTTAAGACTGCTTTAGTCATATGCCTTCAAACTAAGCCAAGACTATTAGAATAGCGTGGGTGAGGAGCTTTGCGGAAGTAAATTGATGGCGCTATAGCAGTTTCTTGAGTGAGCGTCTAACATACATTATGTAAGATTAAAGGAAAGGAAAAGGAAATGGTGTTCCTGGCCACCTGCAGATAATATCTGATCCCATGCCAAACGGGCCCAGTAGTCGGTCTTGTCTGCTGATATAGCAAGGAATCCATATCTTACTAAAGCCAAGACAGAGTTTGTCATTAAAAGATCTGAAGATCTGATGAAATCATTACCTTAGCGCGGCCATTGTGATGAAATGCAAATGGCAGTCAAGTATCATTTCATGTTCTGACTTTGTAGGGTTGTGGGCATCAGTCAGTTGGCAGGATTTAGGTTTATTTGTGACGATGAGTCCAGAGGGAGAGAGGATCCGAAAGCTGTGAAATGAAGCCAAGTCCATTTCGTTTTAGCAGCACATCTTAGTATTTGTGATGCTCAAAGTCAAAGTCAGACAACTCTATGTAGTGGCTTGGAAATACACAGGGCCTGTGAAAAAAAAGTGTTAACACTTGTCTGCTAATTTTGTCCTTAGCAGCACACTTACGTTAAGATAGCAAATTAGAGATCTGTGAAAAAACATTCTCGACTAATTCGTCTCTCATCGGGGCAAACTGTGCTTGTGAATTATTCTGGAGAGGACACATAACAGGCATAGAGAGGAAGAAGGTCTGATGGATGGAAGGAAACCAAAGCTGGTTTCGGGCCTTGAAATGACAGATTCATATCCCTCATCTCCCTTTCACAATAACTGAGTGGTTGATGTATTCACCTTGGACAGTGTTCATCTGTGTGTGGGTGTATATGTATGTGTGTGTGTGTGTGTGTGTAAAGTTAGTTGGCAGTGGTATGACTTGTGGATCTTCACAATATTCTCTCACATGCACAATGCTGTGTCTTTTGAGCTTATCCCCACCTCAGTTACTGTTGCTATGCCTGTCAAGCTTACCATTACAGTACAGCACGTAGGCAGTTTATAATGATATCAGTGGCAGATTTACCATTTGAAATTCAGGGATTTTTTTTTAAACAGTGGGTCTTCATGCAAAAGCAGAAAAAAAACAGGCTTAATTTTTTTAATCAACGAATGTCGATTTTGCCGGCTAAAATGACACCTACCACTGGCAGATTTTATTAGCTGTAGCTAGCTAGCTAACTAACTTTAACTCTGTGAGTTGGTTAAAAATTACATGGCTGACTTTTTAATGTCTCCAGCTAACTCGATTGAAGCCTACATAGTCTTAAAAATGCATTTAATGGCTACATAAATGATGTTGTTCTTGTATTACCGGGTAGGTAGTGAGCTGTAGGATTATAGCTAGTGCAGTATTATAAGAATATACAAGACTGTTTCTTTCTAACGTAACGCCATCTGTCCTGAAAAATAGAGACACAGTCCTCTAAACTCTTAATATACAGAGTATCACTCTTAATGTATTAGTCCCATGCATACTGTTTTGGCGTTGCTAAGCTACTACTGTCCCCCAATCACTGTTTGGGGGAGGGGTTTGGCAAATCAGTCTATTGTCATCCAGAGGATACACCAAAATATAAAAGTGAATTGTTGTATAAACTCTTTTTTTCTTCCAGAACAAGTTTATTATCACTGTTTGATAGACTTTATACGTATGTAATTTTATTTCCTGCTTGTGAAACCAAGATTATCAGAATAATGTGAGCAATGCGCTTCTCAGCAGTAAATTGATAGGCTTTAATGTTGAAACATCATATATAAGCTGGTACTGTATGTCCAGGACAATAACATACACAATGTCTAGGCATCCTCTTTTTTTATGTATTTTAGTAGAAATACTTCTCAGATGCAATGTAAATATTCAAAAAGATTCCAGACATTGTAATCAATACAATGCACCATGAAAGCGATTGTAAAAACTCTGCATTTCACAAAATGTATTCAGTCACTTCATCTAGTTTGCAGTTGAAACACCAGCTCTGAAGCTCACTCACTATGGGAGGACCCCTATCAACAGTGATCAATCGCTGGGGGGCCACCCATCAAAAGGTGACATTGACAAGTTGAAACAGCTTTTTGTTTTTTTTCTCTGAGATGAATAGAAGTGTGAGTTTATTGACACTCGACTGTAAACTCCACAGACGACTACCATGTAGTCAGTGTCCTACACCCAGTGAGGGAAGTCATTTCAGCTGCATTCATTTTCTTGTTTACTTTTCTGTTATAGACAAGCAACCATATTATTATTATTATTATTTTTTACAATTGGAGGGCATACATCTAAGTATTTTTATTTGATTTGAATGTAACCTATAAAGTGTCTGTTCTGTGTGAGCAAACTGTAAATATTACTGGAGCTCTTTCAAACCTACACATCTGTTTTTACGAGGTAGACTTTGTGGTAGCAGACAGCCCCATTCAGTATTGTTTGGCAGTCAGTGTTGGTTGGCTGGAAAGCAGTAATGTTTGAGGAGCTGGGAGACAGAAATAAATGGATTCTATTTCGAGACACCTGCTGTGTCTAGACAACCTAGATATGCCAATACTTGAGCTGGCACATTGTCACTGGCGGCCTTTATGCCTAAATATCTCTCCTACCCAGAAAGATTGTACTTGAGCAGACGTAGGTAGATGTTTTGTGCCCCTGGGTTGTTTGCTGAGATGAAAAGAAAATCTCTTCTCTCAGCTTTTATAAGTCTCACATGCTTAGGGAGAGAAGTGCCCACTCTGTCTGGGCCTTGAGAGGTTGCCGTCACGCAAAGTTTCCCCAGTTTCTCCTTGTTCTGCTCCAGAAATACTCAATATCCACACGCTGTAGCTATCCCCACACATACAGAATGGGCTTTGCCTTTTTGTGTGAAAATTCAGAAGTGTGGAAAATACCACCTGCTGCCTTATAAAGCTTATGAATGTCTCTTGGCCCACAGTTATCCTCTTTCCTCTGGCTGGTAGAATTTGCAGCACAGGGGAGGACTGGGTCTGAATCAGTGCTGTTATATTGGCACAAACAAAAAAAGGAAGATCTACATTCATACTGACACATTATTCTGCCCAAAATACTCTCAAAGATCCTGAAGGCAATATCAGTGCTTAAGAATTTTAGACACGCTGATCGATAGCGCTGTCTTTACTTACAAAATCAAATTCTAATTCTGAAACTAAACCCATCTTGAGATGTTAACAATTACTGAGGCTGAATGTTTCTACAACATATATATGCATTTTTTTTTCCATTTGAATGTCTCAATACTTGTTGTAAATGTTTTGCACATAGTAACATTGGTGGCAGGACATTTTTAAATGCATAGAAACAGTAAACCTCCTCTGACTCCACACTGCATTTTTCTCTGTTTCCTAACTGTCTGACTCAATAAGGATGATGTAAAAGTCAAATGCCCAGCTATTGCCCAGCTATTGCCCATAATGTTCTATACAGTACAGATACTGTATTGGCTAAATGTTGCCCACAATCTTGGGCTCACACTGTAATAAAAGCATAATTGATGCCCTGGTTAATTCTACCAAAAGTTGCACAAAATATACAGTACATCAAAGTTGTGTACCTCTTGGGTAGGAGTTCAGTTCATCGAATGACTATTTGATAGCGACAGTAATGATTTAATGTAATGGTCATTTAATGTTGTAAATACCTCTCTTATACTGTATCATTTGTCCTTCCATTGACCCAGGGACTGTGGGTGTGAAATTAAGCGAACTGAAGTGAACTGAATGAAAAATATACTTCTGTACCAGATGAACCACACTCCACACAAGAGTTTTGGGAGGAAAGTAATTGTGTTTATCACCTTCAGCCAGTTAGCAGAGGGGGAGAGTGGAAAACAAAGCCTGAAACTGTCCACTTGCATGATGTTGCCGTGCCCCTGTCTGCCTGCCCCTCTCTCCCTCTCTGTTTAAACTCCTATTAACCATTCACACTTAATGGCTCTGGTATTTCAGACAATTTAAGGCCCCTCTCCAGCAGAAAGGACGGCGCGATCGAGCGTGGAGGAGAGCTAATTGAAGTCCGCTGACACCATTAGCAAACTGCCATCAGGCTGATAGCCAGTCGTATAACTAGAGGCTGAGGGCCAAGGAAGAGAGACAGAGCGACAGCTGATGATGAACAACACAACACTGATTTCTTTCTCAGGTCAGGCCACGTCTCCCTTAACAAGCTGAAAGAGAGAGGGTGGATACAAGGGCAGCTACGGACAGAAATACATGAATATGCACATATTTACACACACATAAAGCTTAATAGTGTATTTTCACAGGCTTACATACCGATGTACTGATGTCTGTTTCTAATTTAAAGTCACAAACATACTCAAAATCTCTTAACTAATGCCTTATAATCCCATAACTAATTCACCCCTCAGTTATTGTGAAGCAGCACTTATACTGGTCCAGTACTCTGCTACAAACAGGAAACAAAGTCTGTATCTACAAAGGTCACTGAATACAGTGACCTGCCAGCTACTGTCACACACTGGCCTTTATCTCTGTGGCCCATGCTAATACACCATGACTGTTGCCTTTGCTGAAAGGACTAACAAGTGTGCTATTGCTGAAAATGGGCTCTGTAGCAGAGTCTCAAAGAGAGGAGAGTGAGATAGTGTTTGTGTGTGTTATTTAGCCATGTAAGCACTCTAAAGGTCTATTACAAATACAGACAATGCATAAATATGCATTATATTTGGGAGATTCTTTTTTTAAAGTATCTTCCAGCACCATGTCTGGCAGTTACCCACAGTGGAAATCAAACCTGCAGCCCTGGCGGTGTTAACAATATTAAACCATTAAACTACCCCCAGCCTGGCTCAAGAAGCGCCACAGAAGGAGCCTAAACAGACCAGTAACATGCTGATCTGTGCCAGCGTCTCCCCCACTGTGCTGCGGATTTGATTTGGCTGCGACTGTCTTTATTTCCCCTGGGCTGCACGGCTATCACAGTGAGGCGAGGAGGTGAGCCATCTTGCTGAATGGAAATGCTCCCATAGATGTGCAGTATGTGAGAGACTAGCCCTTGGGACCAATACTGGCTAATGGCTATCTGATTGACTGGGCAAAGAGAGGAAGAGAGGCGAGGAAGTGAAGATAGGGAGTGCAGGAGGGTGACAAGCCTGTCTGTCTGTTTGTCTTCCTGAGCACTCGAGTATAATACAATGTAGAGCATGTTTCTGCATGCTTATCAGTCTTTGGTGTGTACTCGTATGTGTTTATGTGTGTTTTTAGTGAGTGTGTTCCTTGTCCCCCCCCTTTGCCTTTCAGCCTGTGGCCCTAATGAAGGCTGCTTACAGTATAATGAGAGATGTGGTCAGATAATGGAGGAGGTAATTACTCCAGCGTGCAGCAGCCTCTGGTTAAGAATTACATTATTGATTGGCCAGATGCAGCAGCATGACAGGCCACGGAGGGACGCAAAAATGGAGAAGGGAGAAAAATCAACTCCTAAAATAAACAGCTCGCCTGTCTGGCTTCCAATCAAGGCTGAGGCATGAGGCACACAGGTGAGTGGAAAGTGTGTATGCACGCACACACCCACACACACACACACACACACATACACACACACACACACAAACACAAGCACACTCCAGCTGAGCAACTTCCCTCGGCAGGGAGCGTCTGCAGTTATGTGAGTGTGTAACAGCTCCACTGAGGAGGGAAATGTCTTGACTGCAGCTAAGCCTAGTTAAATGTTAGTCTATACTCTCCAAACGCAGTTCTAACAGCATGACTGAAAAGAGAAACACATTTGGAAAACATTTAATTCACACCGAATACTCTACAGCTGGCTTAATTTGCTCTGTGTGGCATTTGAACAACTACACTTAATGTGACAGCCTTGCCCAGAGCTACTGCACTGCCCCGAGCAACAATTTGCACTGAGCACATACAGCACTTCTGCACATGCTTCATAACAAAGTTCAACTGCAGTTAATGTTTGCCAAAACTGCCAAGTTCCCTCTACAGACACATTTGCTTGTTAGAGCAGGAGATGATACAGATGACACAGCAGACTAAACAAGCTCATTTTATAGGAAAGAATCCGGAGACACTAAAGCATGACATGTTTATGGATTTGGTCAATATTTATATCATACTGCAGAATAGTTAAAGCTGAAACTGTTGGTTAGTGGTGTTTACAACCTGTTGATATTATAGTGAAGCTAGTTATATGGTACTTAAATCATATAGCGTCAGCAGTAGACCATGAACGCACACATACCCAAACACATGCTGCACACACACCAGACACATTATCCTGACCCACAAACCCTCAGCCCCAGCAGCAATCGATACGTTATATTGATTCCCTCTTAGACAGCAGGTTGTAAGACATTAGGATCTTCTCTAGTTTCCCAGTTCCTCTGACCCCCCCACCCATGTTAGAGTGTCTCCTTGCATCAGAACGTGACACTGAAAATAACAACCTACCATTAACACATAGTTGAACTTCCTCATTTATACATAGACACACAATGTTAAAATTTTGAACACAAACTCTCACTTCCGCCATAAGGCCAGATTGACATTCCAGCATAAATCTCCCATTCAGCAGGCAAACAAGGTGGTAACTCCAGTTGTGAAATGCCAGCGGGACTCCACACAGCATAGTTAATTATGGACCCAGATTTGCCCAATAGCTAGCTGCAGTGTGTGTACGTATGTGTGTGTGTCAGTTTGTATGTGTGGCAGTATGTATGAGGGCTTTGTGTGTGTAGGTGCGATTGCTGGGGCTTTAGCTTTTCATTAAAACAGAAGTCCTGGCAGACCGGTGCTTCAATGTATGTCCCCAGAGGCTGCCTTTTTTCCCCATGAGCTCAACGCAATCAATTCGCCAACCTGGGGAAGGGAGAGATGGATGTGAAGGGGTTGGATGGAAGGATGGATAGAGGGAGGGAGAGAGGGACAGACTGAAGCATGGCAAACAGGATTGATGACAGAAAACTCCACTAGCATAGAAATCCCTTCATTTTTGCCAGGAGGCCTCCTGTGGGCAACTGCGGAAAGCGGAACAAAGTCAGAGGTGCTGGAGAAAAGAGGAGAGAGGAATACTGAACAAGGATGACAGTTAAAGCGGCCTCCTTCTGTCCGCCCTCCATCCCTGAAGGTGTGTCACTCAGTGTGTGTAATGACCGGAGCCACATATTCTAAATGCTCACACTTTCTGCAGCCACCTAACATCTTGAAACAATTACTTTTCATGAGTCTCATAAAACACTATGTTAAACTAATAATGCATGTACTACAGCCTGCATGAACATGTTTTACTCTGTTTGGTTTCTAACATTTATTGGTCTCTTATATGTCTGTGGACAGCAATGTCTATTGTGTAACCATTATTGTCAGTGTGCACAAAAACCTTTTCACCCAAAAATGGAGCAATTTCATAGTCAAAAAGACAGCCTGCAGTTTTATTGTCATATTTGTTACTTTATCCACTTCCTAATGAATACATTCATGCATTCAGGTTGGTCTATTTTTGCCCTTTTGTTTTCGCTTTATTTATTGTGAATAGGTCAGACATCTTTCTTCACATGTCAAAAGACACAAAATCAAAATAGATCGCAGACCCTGCGCACAAATCAGAACTTCCATTCCAATCCATCTCCCCTCCGAGCTAAAAAAATAAATACAACTCTGAGAGGAAAAGAAGCCAACATACGTCTTGCCAAGTTCCTGATTAGTCCAGCAACACTCACATTCTTCCCATACAAAGTTTTTCCAAAAAACGAAAGAAAGAAGAAACTAGTGACAACACTCAAAAAACAAAAAAGCAAAAAACAAATCTCAACCTATAACACACTGCATCAGCCAGTGTTGATCTGCACTTGTTGTTCCTAAAAGTTTAGAGTAGCTGTTGTAGAGCATTAGTGTAACTCTCTTCATAAACACATGGTAGAACACATTGTGGCAAAATGTTATTGACAGAAGCCCATTAAAACCTCATTACATTCCCAGCTATACAGTAACAGCAGCACATTGTGGCCAAGTAAATTGTGCTAGAGCTTGCTGTTGAGGTTGCAGGCCTAATGGAAAATCTTAAAACCTTTCAGCGCTGAGAGGAAATTGTGGTGAGCGTGGCTTCATCTCAATCTATACATCTCAACCCAGTGAAATGTAAGGTAATGTAAATATAAAATGTCATATTGGGTAAAATAAAACATGAATTCATAAATCTGGAAAGAGGGAACTCTTTCACTAGATGTTTTTTTAACCATTGTTCTCTGAGTAGCAGGAAGTGTTCATTGGCAACACTTTTGACATGATTTCCTCACAAGCTCCTGCCTCGCTGTGCCGGCCATGATTGGCTGGAATCGAGGATTTGAGAGTCAGGGAGGGTGGAGACTCTCCCTCTATAAATTGGGCTGACACCACACAATCCCTCACCTCTTAGATGCTACAAAGGAGCAAGAAAGGTGGTCTGGTGAGACGCTCACTCATGCTACTCAGAGAAATATAAATAAGTCAAAAATCTCTCTCTTAGCATTTGTGTCATGTCTCACCGCTAGACAGGCCTACTGCAAAGACCAGCTGTCCCATACAGGAGAATCCTGAGCAACAGAAGATCAAGACAACCTTAATGAAGACCCCTCTGAGGTGGTGAGCCCTCTGGTGGATGAGGATTAGCATGTCCAAGGTTTCAATCCAAAATGGCTTGGATGTGAAGAGTCTTCCCTGCTGCGCCCTGCTGGAAATGACTGTTTTCTCTTTGTCTGAATTATTTTTACAATGATTTTAACCTTGGATGTGTCCACCTTGGTGTTTCTAATGTAACTTTATCTTATATACAAGATTGCTGCGTGTGGGAGTGAAGCTTTGTTGGAATTAGGTAAATCAAGGGGTTTAATTAGGTCTATGTCAGCAGTTTTGGGGTTATGACAAATTCAAGTGTTTAAAAAGAAGCAAAGATCAAAGAAACATTTGATATTAGTATATTTTTTTGTGTTCTACAGCATTTATCTGGAGTATGTCTTTCAATCACCGCTCAAGTTTGGTTTGACGGTTGCTTAAATACCAAAACTCAAACATTCTGATAACAGCTGCCATTTCACTTTCATGATAAAGGACAGAACAGATGTCCTATACGGGGGCAAGCGTACCGGGTACAGAGGCAGACCACTGACCAAGAGGGAAAAAGCAAGCTAGACATTCATTTGATGTAGAGGAAGGAAGGAAAGAAGGAAGGAAGAGCACTGACAGGAAGTCAGACAGGAATTGCAAATTAGCAAATCATTCAGCAGCCATCAGACAGAAAAGGTAAAGATAAAGCCTTAATGACAACTGCAGATTTGATTATGATGCTGTTATGTTTTTAAATATGTGATAATATAACCACAAACTGACCTCACAGTGACAGCGTGACTAACAGCAACAGCAGTGTTGCTCATACAAAATTAGGGAGAGGAGAGTAAGAAGATTAGGAAGAAGAAAAGACCTTATATTACAAGACTTAATTTCTATAAAACATCAGAACATATTCACAACCATAGAACAATTGACGCTTCCTCTAGCTGATAGAAACTGTGAAACTGGCATTTTTTTAAAGTGAAGTGAGTTTTTAAAGTAGTTTAAAGCACTGTAGGGCTAAGATCTTTCACCAACTGGAGATAAGCTTTCCCCTTAACCTTTGTTCACAAACTTTTATCAAGGCCCTGTGAGAGAACTTCCTCAAGTGGATTAAAATGACATTTCTGATGAGTTTGTTTTGGCCCAAATGGCCATGGAGCTACTCCCTTGACACCAATGTAATATAGCCGACTTGTCCTGAATTGGCTGCCTCAGCATGGCACACTTTACAGCTTTATATGAGTGTAATTTTAAAGTTGTATTTGGTCCAAGCTTGGTCCAGTTTTCTGTAAAGGTAATCAACGAGAGAAGTTTCACAAAAAGAAGCTGCTGGAAGTGCTCTCTGGCAAATATTCTTCAGTAATAGGAACCTACAAACATATGAGTGTTTTGGAGGGAAAACAGGATGCAGTGTTGTAAACGTGGAATGTGACATTTAGCTGCCCTGTGTTATTTGCTGCCCTCCTCTCCTTCCTCTCAAATGTTAACACGACTGTTCCTCATTTTAGAGGTAGATAAGGAAGCATGATATCAGTACTGTTCCACAGAAAGATGAAAGGAAAAATGAACGAAATACCGAATGCAAAAGAGACAATGAGATGAAGGAAGGAGCATGAAGCTTTCAGTTTGTTTTTCAAGGTCTATTATAATTTTGGTATTTTTCAATATGTGGCTTAGGATAAGAATGATTCACTTTTGCACATTAACATTCATTCAAATGACATATTTCAAAGACAGAGATCACAATACTGGTGCCTGAAAAAAGCAGGTCATATAGATCAAATGAGATAAACCTAAGAGTAAGTAAGAGTAAGAGTTGCTTACCCTTGTATGTGAATTAAATTCAAATGTGTGCCCTGAAATCCACTTTTCTCCAGTCATTTAACTCTCTTAACTCTAGTAAATGTACTGTACAATCAAGTTAGTTTCAAAAATGTAAAATTTAATCTGGAATAATGTCTTCAGAGCTGCATTAACTAATGTTTTGCCAGCGGAAAACAAGCTGTGAACACAACATTGACATTCTTATCACCATTTAAGTTGATATGGCGAATTTGCGAGCAAACAGTTGCCTATTTACACATCCAGCAGACACAGAGTAACATTAGCATTCATTTGGAGCCGTGTTTTTTGACGTATGTCAGTCCAATATTGGCTCTATTTGTTGCTCTGTTTTTGGTCTCCTCCTGAGAAAAATATCTGGCTGTAGCAGAGTTGCTCCACTATGTTCACCAGCTATTTACTAACTGTTTGTCTGCATGTGGTGCTGGGTAGGTAGTGTAGAGTGTATTTTTAGTGCTATTTCACTGAAAACAGCTGCCTGCTGCAGCCAAAAATGACGCTACGGTAAAAGTGAACCAAAACATTAAAGTTGCGAGCCGTAAAACCAAAATAATCAGTTAAAAGATGCTATAAAGCTCCTTAGAGCTGAGGGGAACTGCAGAGTCAGGCGATTATTCTCTGTGGCCTCATCACAATGAGGGATCCCTTTTACATACAAGTGGTCATGCGATCCATTGTTAATATAAAAATATTGATTATAGCTGCTTTAAAGCTGCATGATTTTATAGAACAAACAGGAAAATCTGACTCTTTTTTACAAAGGACCTTTGTCAGATGTGTTTGTCAGGTATGTTTCGGTGTTGCCTCGTACTCAACTGCCCATGAGTCCATAATTGTCAACTATTTCTGCTGTTTCCTAAAGGAAAAGGAATAAGGGTCAGTAACCTATTACCTAATGATCTTTCCTGTCTGTTTTCCCCCTTGTATTTCTCTTAATCTTTCCTTGTCTGACATGATGTGCTTTACTTTCTGGCATTTACTAAGACAGCCCTGCAGCCATTCTTTGTTTGCCTCAGTAATTTAAGGTGACTGATTTGACTACCCAGCCTTTGGCAATCTCTCTTCACAAACTTCTATTGATTTTGACTATCACCAAGATCGCCTGCTGCTACGGCTGTCAGATGAAAATGTAAAAATCAGTGGGGAGCATAACCACTAGATTCATTTTCAGACATGCTTTGATGTTTGAAATGAGTGTTAATATAAAGAGTGCATTTTCTTCTGTCATCAAGTTGGAAAAATATTTCCCTTCCAAAGTAGGATGTGAGGCTCCCTTCCTTGATGTAAGAATTACGACTGGAGTCCCCACACCTCTCTTTCCACAGTGAGTCTTCGAGAACAATGGTAGCCGGCAATTTTAAAGATAGCATGGTAGTGACACACGTGCATGTTGCCTGTTTGTGTCCTTCATACCCTCCACCCCCCCATTCCTCCAACCACCCGCCCTCAGGTGGAAACCCCTCTCATCTCCAACAAGGACACCACTTAACACTTCAAATCCGCAGGACTTGTTGTCTTAGGAACACGTTATTGATGTTTGTCCCGGTGTTTTTCCGTGTTGGTGACCTATAAGGCAATGATAATGGATGACACTTCCTTAGCGCCGTCTCCCACCAGGGGAATGATCCTCAGTCGCAGGGTCATAGAGGTGTGGGGGCATTGATTGAGGCCATTTTCATCAGCAGTCAAACAGCTCATTTTATGCACTCCTACTAATGGACAGGGCTATCATTTATGAAGGGTAATGCCTTTAAAGGGGACATCAATGGAGGCTAATGATCTGACCAGCACTCTGTTAGAAGCACTCCTTTGTTGGATGATATTTAGACTCATAGCTTTATGAGGTGCTTTCAGTGATGAATGGTGAGCTTATCAAAGTTATATTGATGGCCGAGTATTGTCAAGAACTCTACTTTCACTGGTTCGTTTACAATGGAGACGTGTATCCTGCAGGTGAATAAAAATACTGTAGTTTCCATTTGGGGTTCCCTCTGCTTAACACAGCACCTTTCCGTGTTATCACACAGAGCATGTCTTGTGGAGATCAGCTCTCCAGTGAAATTCAAATACATCTTGAACCCATCTGGGATCATCTTCTCCCCTGTGAATTCTCTATTTTCGCCAAGCCGCCCCAATCCTTTCTTCCTTTCCTCATGCACTTAATTATTTATCAGAAATCAGAAACACACACTCACACATATGTTTACTGTAGACACACCCTCTCTCCTCTCTCATGACTGCCAGGTTAAGGTCCCTACAGCACCCTGTGAACAAAAGCATAAATCACTCAACTGCCTGACTGAAATTCATGGTTCTCAGCTCCACTAAATCACAGTGGATGAGTGCCCAGGGGAGGCTAAAAGGCTAATACGCACTGTCCTCGAATACCATCTGCAGTGAGGTCCAGTCCTATACATGTAAATATACTCAATTCAGAGATGGATGGGCCTAAGCTGAGCAGCCACAGGGGAGACGAGAACACCTATAAGGCTGCCCAGCGTTTGATAATTGTAGTCAAGTCAAGTCAATTTTATTTGTATAGCCCAATATCACAAATCACAAATTTTTCTCAAGGGGCTTTATAATTGTACAGCATATGACATCCTCTATCCTTAGAGGATTAATGGGGAAAAAATGGAGGAAACCTCAGGATGAGCAACAGAAGAGGGATCCCTCTCCCAGGACAGACAGACATGCAATAGATGCCACGTGTACAGCACTGCCGATGGTCCAGCACAGAGAGGTCTGAGTGAAAAGAGAGGACGACGAGGAGAAAATAGGGAGAGAGAGAGAGAGATAAGCATACAACTTGGATGCTCATGTGCTTGTTGGACAAAAACGAGTGTTAGAGAGATGCAGTGTTTTTTATAAAGATTACAGTGGCAGGACAAACATGGACTTTAGGTAGCCTACTGATAATGGTAACAGCTACAAGGCCTGAAGTAATTAAAGAATAAGCAGCTTTAAATTTATATTTTAAGGCCTCAACAGTGTCAGACCGTCTGATATCAGCAGGTAGGGTTTTTCCAGAGGAAGGGGACACGATAAGAAAAAGGAAAGAGAAAGGCCCTGCAATCAGCTGATTTCTTTTTAATTATGGGGACAGACAGGAACCCTGTATTCTGAGAGCAAAGAGCATGGGATGGAATATAAGGTTTAAGGAAATGAGACAGATATGAACGACTATGCTCATCTACAATTTTGTAAGTCATCAGAAGCACCTTAAAGTCTGATCTGACATGGATAGAGAGGCAATGAAGGGAAGTTAAACTTGCTGGAAAATGGTCAAATTTTCTAGTTTTAGTTAAAATTCTAGCTGAAGCATTATGAACCATTTGAAAACTTTTAGTACTAGCATGCGGCAGCCCTGACAACAAAACATTACGATAATCAAGTCTAGATGAAACAAAGGCGTGAATTGCATCAGTCATGGACAGAAAGGACTGACTTTTAGCTATGTTGCATAGATGTAAGAAAAGCTGTCTTCAGGGTTTCTTTAATATGCTGATCAAAAGAGAGGGTAGGATCAAATGTAACACCAAGATTCTTGGCTGTCAAACTTTGAGAAGTCACACAATTATCGAGAGTTACTGTTACTTGATCACACTGGTGTCTATGTCGAGCTGTTTTATCAAAATTTAGGAGCAGAAAATTAGGTGACATCCAGTTTATCACAGCAGACAAGCAGGCCTCTCATTTAATAATTTGGCAATGATCACCCACATTCACAGGCACATACAGCTGAGTATCATCAGCATGGCAGTGGAAATTAATTCCATGACTGTGTATTGTCCAAGAGGTGAAATATAAAGAGAGAAAAGCGGAGGGCCAAGAACAGAGCCCTGAGGTACAGAAGTAGCTGGAGATGAGGAACTCATTTTGTATCTAATCTCATCTATTTTTCTGCTGAAAAAAAAAGAAATCATGAGCCGTAAAGGCTAATCGATTGCTGCTTTTGAGTTTGGTTAGAGTGCCAAAAAGAAATCTAGGATTGTGTTTATTGTTACTGATTAAGTGAGAGAAATAAACTGCTTTAGCAGCAGACAGAGAACACTTGTGTAATTCAATACACACTAGTAAAATGAGAGGTAGAAAACCTCCAGAGTTTGGATGTAATACAAGAGAACCATCAGAGGGAATGTGAGGAGGGGTGGTACACTCCTGGTTAACACAAACACTTCAGTCTGTCAGCCTTAACAATAGAAGGTTAAAGGAAATGTTTCCTTCCCACAGTCTTTACACACTAGAAGTGTGTGTGTATGTAGCTGCCACTGAACTGGACAGAAGAAACTAGTTTGTATTGCTATGTCAAGAGCATTAACATGCTATTTCCTCTTGGACAGACCTTAATGCAAACAGCAAGTATTACCTCTGTCGTGACTTCTTTTCCTTTCACAATTAGTCTCTATACGCCATAAAGTTCCAACACGCAGGTACTCACATTTGATGATCTTGATGCTCTTTTGTAGCAGCTTGTTCCATCCAAACAAAAACTCAAGTACATTCATAAATAAAACAAGCCTTTACAAACGAAATTAAATCAAAATGGAGCAAAACTCAAATATAAGGTTCTTGTCTCTAAATACTAATACTCTTTACATTTGTTTTTTTATATATTCTACTAATTTCTTTGTTGCACCATCCCAAGATGTTGGTTGGTTGGTTGGTCAGTCTACCACTTTGGTCCAAACTGAAATATCAAACAAATATTATATAGTTTGCCGTGACATTTTTTTACAGTTCATGGTCCCCAGAGGATGAATCCTACTGCCTTTGGTGAACCTCTGGCTTTTCTTCCAGTGCCACCATGAGGTTGACATTTTAGATTTGTATTGAAATGTCTTGACAACTATTGGATGGATTACCATGCAATTGGTGCACGCATTTGTGAACTTTGAAGATCCCCAGACTTTTCATCTAACGTCCTCATCAGATCAAGATTTTAATTGCTTTATGACCAAATACCTGCAAATTAATTTGACATTCCCATCAGTCTCAACTGTTCTTTGTGTTTGGTGATACTTTGCTTTGATGAAAACATTGATGATATTTAAACTGTGAAGAAATTACAACCATACATGTTATGAAGAGGTCATGCCTAAATGGTCAGAAATACTATTCTTATATCTTTTTCCCATCTTCACTATGCCAACACTACATATAATATCATAAACTCTCACAAGAGAATAACATGTTGACCTTTCTGCTTACACCATCCTCATAAAAATAAACTATGTAATACTTTCACACACATTTCTTAAAGGGAAACTATGGTATTTACAAACCTGGGCCCTATTTTTAAAATTTGGGGGGTTGAAATGACTAATACTTACGATTAGTTTTGGAATTGGTCCAGATCGCCTCCGCTGGCATCTGCGAACGGGCTGCAATGGCTGCAACGTAATCCTTGCGGGCAATTGGGCCCGTGAAAAGTCTGTCCACTAAAAGTGTTTTTTTGCCACTGACAGGCTCAGACTGTTATTCAAAGTGTCTGACAACATTATGAAAAGGATCCCCACAGAGACGGATCGTTTGTTAAAGCGCAAGATCCTTTTTGTTTGACCAGAAACAGAAAGTCTCGCTCAAGGGAAAGCCTCGCTCTGAAATCTCGCGAGAGGTTGAGCAGGAAGACAAACAGATCTTACTCTTAACACTCTTAGCATTTTCAACATGATAAACTCTTCTGATACAGTTTGTCAAAGACCTTTATTTTGACACCGCCCTCTGGCCAATTATTACATTTACTCCACCATGTCTGCTACAGATTAAAAACTAATTTTACAGCCTCACAGAGTCACTAGCATGGCTATAGACTCTTGTTACTGTATGGTTCTTCCTCCTGGTTCATCCTTTGTTTGTGATTATGTTGCAAATGGGATGCAGACTCACCTTGCCCAATTCAAGGTGAAGCACTAAAGCTTAATTAAGGGAGCTGCATTGTAAGCACCAGCATGTGGACATCTGTCTACATGCAGATGTCTTACTATTAAATGAAAAATAATTTCTCATCAGACATGGATGAGGGGATGAAATGCACAGAGATCCCTGTGTGTTTTTAGTGTAATTACCATAATCATTTCCTTTTTATAATTAAGGCGAATACACCCACGTTAAATCTCTGGCAGTGAAAGCACTCTGTCTATAAGCACTTCAGTGTGAAGTGGTTGTCTGAGTGTTGTTAATCATACAGGGGGTCATCTTTTTCACCAATGCACGTTGAACCACATTTAATCATCCTATTATAAAACACCTTGAGAAGCTAGAATCATATCTGGGAGTCGAGCCAAAATAAAGGATATGTTTAGGCCCAGTAATGCTGCAATAACACATCTGCAACTTCAAAGTGCAAGCAAACAGGCTAATCCTCTGCGTTAGCAAACATTGGCGTCAAGTTTGAGCACGGCTCTACATTCGCTAAGAAGGTAGGCCAGCTACCCTGTATGCTCTGAGCCAGATTAGCTTCCTGATTCTGCAAAAACATGCCTCTGATCTCCTCAGAGCTGGCTTCAGAGTGATAAACTCTCCCTCAAACATAAATTTGTCCTGCATCAAAGCTGCAGACAACACCACCGGGCTTACAAGAGGCATGGGGTATGTATCCAAATATTCTATTTTACCCATTTATAGTCCAAACAAAAGATAACAAGGATCCCTGAGATGGCTGTTCCTTTACAGATTAGAGAGAATTATGGCTCGGACAAATCTGATTATGCAGGACAGAATGATGCTGAGCTGGTCAAGAGCAACAGCCTGAATTTCATGAATCCATGAATCACATGCAGGAACAGTGGCAATGCAGATGAGGCTAATAAACAGCACTGTGGTACCTTAAACTGCTTTTTAAACTAAATATGTCAAAACAGAAAAAACTCTTCAAGAGTTTATGGATATGTGCGCGCTCTCTCTCGTTTTTATGATCTGTGAATAAATTGGTTTACCAGTTATGCTTAAATATGACTAAGACTCTTCATAGACTTACAGCATTCTGCAGATCTTTGGAGGGTGGAAGTAACAAATTGCAAATGTAGTCTCTAGTTAACCTGATTTTTTTTTACCTTTCACATTTTGGCTCAATTGTTATGATTTAATGCATAGAATCAGAAACTGGACAATCATAAATGTAGTCCTGGAGATTAATAGTCATTTTGATGGCGGGAGTATGCCTTAGGGTGACATATTTTATGTTTAAAAGGGCATGAGCTTTCAATTTTGTGCCCTTGGAAAGCCAGCAGTGGTGCTCATGCAGTCGCAGTGCCATTTTCATCAGGGACAAGTTCATGTGTCTCCTGCACTCAGGTTTAGGAGGTTAAAGGCCCATAACTGCATGTCACTGGTGATCAAACATGGGATTGAGTCATGTTACTGACTGGCCTTTATTAAATTACCACAAATCTGGAAAGAAGCTGTTGTAGTTCCAATACGTAAGCCAGGAAAAGTTTGCACAAACCCAGGGAATTATAGGCCTTTAACATCCAATGTACGCAAAATAATGGAGAGAATGATAAATGAAAGATTAACTTATTATTTGGAAAACAAAGGGTATGTACCAAAATATCAGAGTGGATTCAGAAGAGGCAGAAATACCATGGACCCTGCTTATGTTTAGAACATGAATTAAGGAAAGCACAGGTTAATAGGGAAAGCATAGTAGCCATATTTTTGATGTAGAGAAGGCTTATGATATGATGTGGAAGGAAGGATTATTAGTTAAACTAAGTAAATTAGGGGTTAAAGGCCTAATGTACAGGTGGATCAAGGACTTTTTATATGTAAGATTGATTCAAGTAAGAATAGGGAAGTGTTGTTCACAAAATGTTGGTGTAAAAAATGGAACGCCTCAAGGAAGCATAGTGAGTCCTTTGTTATTTTCTGTTATGATAAATTATGTTTTTCTGAATTTGAAGAATGGGATGGGATTTTCTCTTTTTGCAGATGATGGGGCAATTTGGAAGAGAGGTAGGAATTTAGAATTTATTGTGAAGAAACTACAAGAGTCTGTTGTTAAAACAGAAGAATGGTCATTTAAGTGGGGATTTAAATTTTCAGTAGACAAAACAAAGACAATGTTCTTTACAAGAAAAAGAATTGGCAGTAATGTAAGACTAAAATTATATAATCAAGAATTGGAGAGAGTGAAACTGTTTAAATTTTTAGGATTGTGGTTTGATGAAAGAGTTACATGGGCTGTACATATTAGGAAAAATAACTGACAAGTGTAAGAAAGTATTAAATGTAATGAGTAGTGAATGGGGGGCAGAGGGAACAGCATTAAAAACCATTTACATAGGATTAATAAGATCAGTATTAGATTATGGGTGTGTAGTGTTTGGATCTGTAGCAAATACATCTCTCAACAAGCTAGACAATATTCAATATCGAGACTATGTTCAGGTGCCATTAGAACAACCCCAACATCAGCATTACAAGTGGAAATGGGAGAAATGCCAGTGGAATTAAGGAGAACACAGCTATCTCTAAATTACTGGGTTAATTTAAAAGGACATAGTGAGGGTCATCCAACACAAGAAACACTGAAACCCTGTTGGGAAAAGGAGAGGAGAGAAACAAAACGTTTTGGATGGACGGTTGAGCAGAAAGCAAAAGAGCTAGAAATAACTGAAATAAACATTAGTCCTACGGTACCACTCTCGGTGATACATCCTTGGTTACTTCCTGAACCTATAGCAGATCTCATGTTGCTTGGCAAAAAGAACAAAAATAAGGAGTTTATTTTACATCCGCAGATAATAAAAACCTACATAGAAAATATTCACTACAGCTGTGTTCAAATGTATACAGATGCTTCAAAGAATCTGGCTAACAAAATTGGTATTGCATTCATAGTTCCTGATTTCAATATTAAAATTAACAAACGAGTCAGTGATGGGTTATCGGTGCACACTGGGGAGATGCTGGCAATTTTGTTAGCATTGCAATGGGTTGAAGATGTAAGACCTTTAAGAGCAGTAATATGCTCAGATTCCAGCTCGCCTTTAACCAGCTTGAAGCACAGCCATTCAGACAGCAGACCGGATGTTTTAATAGAGATACAGCAAACACTATATAGAATTCAAATGATGGGACTATATATGGGATTTGTATGGATACCAGCACATATAGGAATCAAAGTAAATGAAATAGCTGACAAGTATGCAAAAGAAGCCACACAAACTGATCACATTGACATCACAGTTTTACAGTTAGTAAAACGGAAATCAAGACAATTAAACAAAAGTTGAAAGAAAGGTGGCAAAAGGAGTGGGAAGAAGAGAGAACAGGAAGGTGGTAATACAGAATTCAAAGAGAAGTAGGCACGAGGAGAGACACAGGGAGAACTCGGAGAGAAGAGATGATAATATCCAGGCTACGTTTTGGTCACACAGGGTTAAACAGTACATTATTTAAAATAGGAAAACCTACTACAGGAAGGTGTGGCTTTTGTGAGCAACAAGAAACCGTAGGACACATTCCTATGAGGCTGAGAGAAGGGAACTGATACTGAACCTTAAAGAAATAAAGTTAAAATTTGATTTACGGGATATTTTACAAAGAAACTCTAGGGAAAAGTGTTATCTATTTTTGTTTCGATATCTTAGGAAAACAAACTTAATAGAGAGAATATAACTTTTTTTTTCTTTTTGTCTTATTTATTTATTTATTTTTTATAACTAGGTGTATAGTTAGATCAAGATCGCCAACCGCCATAAAACCTAGAGAAGAAGAAGACGGCTCATGGTTCGGTCGGAGCATGGGTCAGAGATTCGGGTATGTTATGCCAGTAGTGGCTAATGTAACCTAAAGCAGAGCTGAGGAGCTACAGAGGTCTGGTAAGCTCACTTCTTTCTAACTCCGCACCCCCAGATCCTTTTCAAAAGCCACAAAACTTTTTTCACATACGCATTAGTACTCCCCAAGACCTGGCTGTAACCACTCATCAAATGTGTAAATTGGTGGAGTTCCCCTTTGACCATACTGCCGTTGCCATGCAGAGATACTTTGAAAGAAAGATTTTTAAAAACCTTGTCATTGTAATCCAGAGTTTTGCAGACCTGTCCAACAATGGGGTTGGGTTTTGAACTTGAAAACAGGTTACTGTTACTGATTTTCTCTCCAGTCTCAAATCTCTCAAAGTCCTGTTCCCTCCCTCCCTGCAGGCAGCTGCACTACAATCAAGATTATTCAATTGCGTCCTTTTGAAGCCCGTAACAGCCTGTAGATTATGGTGAGATTGATGTATCATGAGGCCACAGATGGCAAAGCACAACGCTCCTTAATGCCTCAATGTTCATGTAGTAGCTGCAGCTTTTTCTAACCACATGAGGGTAATTTCTGCTACAGTGCAGTGTAGCTTTATGCACAATACCTCAGTATAATGACAGGCCAACAGTGATGCTGAGACCTTTCAAACATGTTAAAAGGAATGACATTTAAAATTATATGATCCCACAGAGTGAACCAATTATCTGCATTTATGGCTTGAAAACGTCAAGAAATCTTCCATTGATCTGATGGGCTTTGTGGATTTTCCCACTGAGACGTGATATGATGAATTGCATGTTAGAGTGGTGTGTCAAAAACTGAGAACTGTAGAGCTTACAAACAATCCGCCATTAACCTTTCCTGTCTACATTTTCTCTCTGGTCTGTCACTTGTCTGCACTTTGAAGTTGTTGCTCCTTTTCATCGAAAAGGTCATTTATGACTGTCAGGAATAAAGGCTAAGGCATAATGAATCATTCATGATATCAACTCCTCTTTCGATCACACTGATATGGTTTGTGTGGAAAATACATTTAAAAATATATAGAAAAAAAGAAAGGAAAGAGAAAGTTTCTCTGCCAGATGGTTCTCTGACACGAAGTATAGTATGACTCTAAAGCCTTGTAAGCTGTAAAAGAGTACTGGTTAAATAGCGTTATATGAGCCTAAATGGTCTGTCCTCTATTGTAAAGTTTGCTCATCACTTTATTGTTCATATGTGCTAAAATAAATGTTATCTGATGATTCTGGTTTGGTGTATAAAAACAAATTACATCATAAAACATTGTTTCAAAATGTAATAATTAATATTTCTAACTAAGCACCTAATCAGTCCTAATTGTGTTTAAGCATCTAACATTTCTGTAAAACAAAGCAAAAAGACAAAGCTGCATATTTGGTCATGCAGTGTCACATATTTAACTCAGATTTGTTAATGAAATGTTCTTTATTTTCGTGTGCATTCTCATACCCTTTTTGCTCGTAAACGAATGTTTGGGATGCGAAACACAACAGGACCCAGTGGGGTTTGCCGGCGGCTTGTGTCTGCTCAAAATGCTTACAGACGCAAAACATCCTTCACATTCTTCCCATGAAATTACCAGATGTGGGATGTGGGAGTTCTATTGTATTGAACTTCACTGAAAACAAATTTCAGAGGATTTTGCTCTTCATCTCCCAAGACTGAGTGCAGCCTCTAGACCAGACTACTTAACTTTACAGCATCCTAAAATGAGCAATACGTGTCATTTCTGTTCAGTCCGAAACTTCCCTCAAACCCATCAGAAAGTTTCATCCCATTCCTGCGTACTCTCATTCTGTACCCTCCAACAAACCTTCCAACAGACATTAACTGTGTGATAGCAGTCTTTATGGGCGGAGACTGGGTCCGGTGGTGTGTTTATGAGCGCAGCGAAGCTTCCAGATCCGCTCATAAATGTGATTCATGATTGTGTGCGATGGAGATGTCCTCAGAGTTTGAGGGCTCAAACAGAGGGCACGCAGAGAGAGAGAGGGTGGAGAGGGACAGCGGGGGGAGTCATATCATGTGTTGGTGTGGCCAGTGCAAACTGTCTGGAGTTCGGGCTCATGGGTAAACTGGAACTGCAGACGCCATCGACCTGTGCGTGCTGGATGTGTGTGTATGTGTCAGTGGTTCAGAAAGCTAGCGGATAATAGTCTCTTCTTTGAGTACCTGATCATATGTTCAAGTTTCGAGTGATTGTCAGCATGTGTGTCTGTGTTTGTCGGTGTAGCTTGGAGTCTGTCACCTTGACAGTCCCAGGTGTGTCTTCCTCCCACAGTGGGTAGATTTACCTGAGTGACTGTGTTTGCTGCTGAGCCATATCCTTTCTTTTTGCACTGCATCTTTGTACTAAATGTCCCTGAATGCTTCTGATTTTATGTCATTATCTGACTAAACTGGCTGAGGCATATAGCGCAAAGCTGAATAAAGCGTAATACTGTCCATGTCAAGGGTGCAATAACTGGAAGATAGTTATATTAGTGTTTTTAGCAGCACTGAGAGTAGTCTCGTCTGTGACCTCAGCACTCAGCACCCTATGTTACTCCATGATTCAGTCACATGGCTTTGCCTCTTCACAGATTGGACTGTAAACCCTGGTAAAGTGTTATTTCAGTAACAGCCAATTGATATTCTACTATTATGTGATCATTTGTACTCAGAGGTTGCTGCAGCTTCACCTCCGAGAAAATCAGTTTTAATTAATAAATGTCTAACTCTCTGACAGGTGTATCCATGCTCATTTTCAGAAACTTTATTGTAGTAAAATGTGTTCGAAGATTCCTTTTTTTTCTTCATTTATTAATACCATACAGTACAGGCTTTCAACACAATGCTGTAAAATATGCAGTACAGTTAACGTCTCATGGTAATTCTTAGTCTGGGTTGTATTTATCAGTGCAAACCACACATGTAAGCCTTTATTCTCAGTGTTCCCATAGTCACCTCAACAACTTGCATACACACTTATATAGTGTGGAGCTGTGCGTCAGTGTCATCACAGATCAGGTAGGGCATTGCAGACTCTATTTGAATACAAAAAATATGTAGTGTGGATAATCTCATTGGAAGTTTTTGACCACATGACTTTAGAACCTCACTTTAGAAATTCTCTTGCTGAAAAGAAAAACTGCTTTGGAGCCTTTTAAATGCATTGGCTTTGCATTTGATTATCATTGGTCACAAGCACTTTGTCTCTCAGCTAATTCATTAGTTCTTTTAATGTGATGTCTCTTTTACGACAAAGTCAATAGCAAGCAAAGACTAAATAAGTCAGATTGTTTAGTAAAGATTTAATTGTGCATGTTGCAGGGAAAAAAAAGCTCAAGTTCACATTTTTCCTAACAATTTAGAGCTTTTGATAACGATTAACAACAAGTGGATGTCTCTTCCCTGTTCTTACCTCAAATATGCACCATTCTACCTTTATGCATTTTATATTTTCATCTTGCTCTGATATTTATATTGCTATCAGAAAAATATTACAGGAAGCCAAATAATGCTGTGCTGATTCAAGCATACAGGCTTTCAGCTTGAAGTCCCCAGCACCTCCTCGTCCTCATATTCACAGACTAGAACATGACAAATGAAAATTAAATATGAGTATGACTCTGGAAACATATTTAACACTTGATTAGAAAATCAATATTAAATTAAATTATGCACCACACTGAATGGTCATTCTACTACATAGTGATGCATGTCGCTTGTTCCTGATGCAGGTAAATTAAATGAACTTGTTCTGAAATTCATCCATGTGTAGAAGGAAAGCTCCGAATGCACGCCACACCCCTCACTTTCAATTCAAAATTCAAGTAAGCTGAGAAATCCTGTTTCTCACTGTGTGTATAAACTCAACTTTTGTCCTTAAAATACACACTCCAGCTAAAGCCCACAATCATCGCCCTGCAGAGATCCACTGAAGGGCTCCTGTGACAGTTTGGGAAAATTGGCTCAATTTTATTTGACTGGTGAGTCACTTGCTACCTGCACGCAACAAAGAAACTCATTTTTTGCTCAAGCTGCTTTGCTTCTTTGCTCGCAAAACAAATTCTGTACAATTTAGAGCCTTGCTCCTCTTCTCCTGCGCTCCTCTCACTTACAGGGTAGCATCGATTGCATCCTGCCATTTTCTGGATCTCACTAGTCACCACTAATGGCTGTACTAAGCACTACAACCATGCCGCTGATGTCAAAGATGCTGAGAAGGGAGGGCACGTAGAAAGGCCGAAAGGGCGAGGGTAAGGGTGTAATGTGAATTAATGCTTAGTTGAGAGTGAATTTAATAGGACACTTTCCTCTCTATACACACATTGTGACTGTTATTCAAGTGGACTGGAAAGTAACACACTTCAAAGTGTTGCACAAACAATCAAGAAAGGTCCAATACCAAAAGCTGAACTGAGAACAAAAATTATTTTGATTTCACTTGTGTGCTTATGATTCATTGTCCTGCCGGCTGGTCCAAATCCCCCATGAATACTGTACTGTATATTTACCTGTCAAATGAACTGGAATTCCCAAACAGCTGCCTGGGTTATGGTGAGATGTTATTGCTTCATAAAGTGCTCATAAATCTTAGTTTCTGGTATTAGCGAACAAAATAGTTTTAGGTCTGTGACTGCTCTGACACTGCTCATTAGTAAACAAGAGACATCTTTACATAGAGAGTGTATACTGTGCAGCTGACCCAGATAAGAATTCTGTGGAATTTCTAAAGAGGAGGAATGTGGGATTTTTTAGTAAAATTTAGTGAAAGCTTGACACATGCAGAAGCACACGAGATAATGAATGATAGTAGTCCTTGACGCTAATCTTGAAAAGGAAACAAACGTGACACCTGGGACAAAGTGTCAGGTCAAGTCAGGTTTATTTGTAGAATCCAGTATCGTAGTTATACAGACAATGGGCTGACGCAGTGGGCTTTACAGGGGCTACAACAATGGTTCCAAACCCGACTCAAACTGCCTTTGAGAAACAACAGCTTCCTGATAACCTGAGGCAAAGTCAACATGCACATTGTTCCTCCTGTCTGTTTAGATGATTCACCTCTGGTTCGGGAAAACCCAGAAAACTACTGCATGTGCAAGATACTACACTACCCATATCAAATGTCCATAACTTTTTTTGAACTCATTTAAAACAGAACTAAATATGTTTGTTCCAACATAAAACATGGAGGCTTCAGTTCAGTTACAACTACTGCAGCAAGTTGCATTTTAAATGTAAACTTGCAGCAGTATCATTTTGTAACTGAGATTCTTATAGAACTTTTAGAGTTAAGTGCCAGCACGGCTTAGATTCTTTAAATCTCGGTGAGGCTGAGCTTTAGTGGGGCTTTGGGGAGGTTTTAACAGCTAAAGACTTCAACAGGAATTAGGTACACAGGAATTATGGGTGCTACTTGTACAAGCATCTTCAAGACTCTGATGCAATGGAAGAGCAACAGCTCATGTAATGCATTAATCTTAAAACAAGTTTCCATTTCTGTCATTTACTTCTGTTTGGAGCTATTTTATGCTATAAAAATCATTCACGCACTGAGCTCAATAACTCCTGTTGTCCATGAAGCCCATTCAAATCATTTTGTATTGGCGGTAATTAAAACATTAGCCAATGTTTCCAGTCGCTGAAATATTAGCTTTTGGAGCCACAAGTGATTCATCTAACAACAGTGACATCCAGGAAAGGTCGCATAAATGATTCTTTGTGTTGGGCTTGGTGACACTGCATTTTGACATTATGTAGGCGATGTGGAAAAAAAGTTTCTATAAGTGTGACAATTTTTCATTCTCTAAAAAAAAAAAAATGTAATACTTCAACTACACCAATCGCCAGACTTGAATGTATGAAGTTTTCACCTTCTGGAACAAAATCTTCCTGACTAATCACCATAGCAACAGGTCCAGAGTGCGACTCAAACCCAACTGGACTCTCTTGAGCGCCGAATTACTGTCAAACTTTATTTGCCAGATGCTAAAATTCAGCTGTTTAATAGACCTACTGCAAATCATGTTAAAGCCACAGATAAAACTAAGCATTATGGGTAATCTGGTCAGAGCAGCAATTAAGTACAGGATAAAACTCGACATGCTGTGTAACTAAGCCGCAACGCTGATGTCATGCAGGGCAGGAAAGGCCCAAGAGTTTGGCACTATGGTTTTTCCCTGTAATATGTAATGTGTGTGGATGTGTGCACACATAGCCAAAGACACATTACAGACATGGCTAAACATGAACCTGCTCCATGGGCTGCAGATCCCCACTGGCCCAAAAGCCCCAGGTTTGCTTGGTGTCATTTAGTATCATTAATTGTAATTGCAATATGACAAGTCATAATGTCTGCTGCCAAAATGGTCTGATAATAGCAACATAGTGCTCACCAAATTAATTGCTGAGATCTGGGAATGCAGCACCATCACGCAAAAGAAGTCAGATACTGTAGGGCAAGGAACACGAGGGATTAGACCTACAGCTTTTAAACCAATCCCAGTAACGTTTATTTATTTATTTATTTTTTTTGTTGGTTCTGTAATTTTATTTATTTCCTAATCATTTCCTAGGAAGTTTAATGGAAATAGCTAGGTAAGGGGAGGTATGTTGGTACTAATAATAGGGAAAATAAGAATTTCTACTAGCAATCAATTGGGATTCATTTATTGGAAGAGTACCAATTGATCTATGTTACTATTTCCCTATAATTACTATGAAATTATATGGTCCTTTCTAGGAAACTTCCTAGAAAATGATTTAGAATTATTCAGAAAATTCTGACCTGTAAAATAAAGCGTTACCCAAATCCAAGTTTGATTAGCCAAACTTACATGACAGAGAAATTGAAAGCGAACATTACAATTATTACTCAAACTGTCATAAATATCCATCACATGGGTTCAGCTTTAACCTACTGTACTTACTGTAGCTGTGTGTGAACAGTTTTCCAGTGCCAGGAGAGAACATTATCGATATTTGGGTCACTTGGTTTAGATGATCTGGCTAAACTGTTTGGTTGTTTACAACCTGCCTCCTCGTCTGACCGTTTCCGTCTCTTGCCTTGTTGGACTTAATTGCAGCAACTTTGTCTGACTTCAGTGTACAATTATGATGGCCAAAACAAGACAAATAAGACAAATAAGACCCAACTCAACTTGTTATAAACTGTAAAATTATCCCTTAAGGTTGTGTTAATGTGTATTTGTAATACCATTACTGTATTAGTTGATATTGTGCCAAAATCTCCCAGATATATATGTGTTCATTCACATTACCACAAACTAATTGAATGTCATGGCTACAACCAGTTCTTAATATCACCCTTCCTGCTATCAGTGTGCAGCCACTATCTCTGCCACTCATATGTGTTTTTCACAGCAGACTTTTTGGCTTGTGATAGTGGGAAAAAACACAGATAACATTAAAAATGGCTCTGTGTAATTTCCAGTAGGTCACGCCATTGATCCAGCAGAAACAATACCACGATCCTGAAACTGAAGCAGCTAAATGGAATTCAGCCATTGTTCATTTTATTTTTTACACCTGTGCTTTTTCTACTGTCAAAATGTCTTCTGTGCTAAAGGCCTATTTCAGACGCTGCCACTCCCTCACCATCCAGCAGTAGTCATCATCGTTCCCATTCTTCTTATCAGCTCCCCAGCATATATATTGGACTTGACAGAAGAACTTGGCAAAAGATACAGTATACGCATTTATTAAACATTAGAAAGGCACAGCTGATAAGCAGGTAATTATGGTAGCTATGGCAATAATGAGTGGCTATTAATGTTCAAACTATGTCAACATTTCAGCAAAGCCACTTGCAGGATTTGAGCAATAGGACATATGAATCAGCCAACAGATACACCGACTAATACACCAGTGAAAGCGTTGACACTATTCTGAAGTAGCTGATTACAGATGTTAATACATTAAACTTTAAAGATCTACAAGGGCTTGGTCACCAGCTACAGGAAGCTGTAATGGTGTAAATGTGTTGAATTAAGAGTCAGGTATAATAAAATGATTGTATCATACATGAAGGTCATTGAGAAGGTGATACACACAGTCAGCTGTCTAGAAGAAAATAAAACAAGCCCAGTTTGACCAGGGCCAGATTGTGGATTCAAGATTTTAATACTTTATTGCTATCGTCACATCAACCTTGATAGCTAGTGTTGTAGTCTGCTCATAAAAACACTAAAAACCTGTAGACAAAAGACAGGGCAAAGGACAACCCAATATCATTCAGATTAAAGGATAGGTAATAACAATAAAAGAAAAACATTAAACGGAATACTGCAGCCAATGGACAAAGTGCGACTTACATTACAGTAAATAAACTGGAGCTTTGCTAAAGTGCTCGACAGATTCAGACTATGAACAGCATGGGTGCTATTCTGACACCTTGAGGTTCTGGTATTAAATGAACGCTATCTTCTTCCTGAGAGGAAGGGTTCAAACAGGCATGAAGATCCACTGATAGTTCAGAGCAGATTTGAGCCTACAGCACTCACAGTTACTGTGTGTATAGACGCTGTGGCAGGCAGGAGAGACAGGCTCACTGGAGAGGGCCAGGTAGGTGACATCTACAGAAAACTTCTAGAGGTGTATCAGTTTGTCTGCTTGGCTTGTGGAAATGGTGGTGATGAGACGAGTCTGCCAGTAATTGAGTTGTTTAGATTCGCTGTTAGGATGAGGACCAGGGGTTAACATGAACACTTTTTTTGTTGGGTTGTTCCAAGTAGGCATACTGTAATGTAAGTCATTACATTATGCATAAAACATGCATATTCTATGTGCATATGTAAAGTAATAACACAGAACGGTTGATGTTATAACACTGTCAGTAATAGATCATGAGACTCATGAAGTATATTTTCTCACATTTCAGTAAAATGCAAGAAAACTGGCAAGGGGATTCAGAACACTGCAATGGCATGAAGCTGCATGGATTCTGACAAAACAAGGTACGTGAAGCAAGAGGAAGCAGTGTGACATCATTATAGCGCCGCAAAGCCTCTTAGGGAGGACGGTGGGTCATACCTGGCCTACCAACAGTCAACATTGGTTTCTCTTAACTCTCTTAACTAACATTAGAAAAACTATTCTTTCTATATAATTTTTGACATTTTGACACCAGTTCTTTGTTAAAGACAACTAGTTTGAGGAATAGCAGAGGGTTGAGTGCTTTGAAATGAATCAAATGAATAAATTAGACAGGGTGTAATGTAGTCCCGGGTCGCTAAAGGCCCGAGGTACGCATTTAAGGGTTGACTATGACCATGATCACTCCTTAACCTTAACCAAGTAGTCACAGTTGCCTAAACTTAAAAGAGTAGTGCATCGATTTAGCATCGCTTTAACATTGTTGGGCTCACGATGGACAGTTTAAAAAAAGTGCAGCAGAGCCAGAGATATCGTCATTGTTATTTCACACATTCTGCATCGGCACCGTTGCTGTGCCTCGTTGAAATAAATGAGGAGGCAGTACTTCTTCATGCAGCGCTGTTGTCTGTGTTAACACGGACAGCAAGATGCTGCTTCCATTTAGAGAGAGAAAAAGATAATTACACATGGTAACCCTAGTTCTATAATCACATCCACAGCCCTCTTATTGGGCTGTAGGATGTCTGCATCTTGGTGCATTCAGATTCGCGTGTGTTGTACAAACTCGGCAGTTTTTGCAAAAACCCTCACCAGGGTTCACTACAACCTGTGAGATCTTCCTTCACATTTAATTCTTATTACTGAGGTCCCTGTAAATAACCACAGCCATGTACGATCCAGGAAAAGCAGCTACAATCAGTTTATCTTCCATTATTTTGTGGAACAGACTTATAGGAACCAAAGTAAAAAAAAAGGTTTACAAGGAAGAAGGACATATAACAAAGCTATCCTTGAATGACTCCTTGATACACAATATTGATACTCATTTTTGCAGTTGAAGGCTGCTCAGTTTTCTTCTGTTGTAAGTGTCTGAGATCTCTTTGGCAGGCACTGCTCTGCTCCCTGTCTCCCAGTGCTCAATTAAGTGAGCGACTACCAGTTACTTAATCTCTGTCACACACTGAACAAGCAGCTCTCTAATTAACACTCATACTGTAAGAGTCCAAATAAGTGCCAATGAAAATCAATGCTTATTATGACTGGAAAAGAAAAGAATTGAAAGATGTTAGCCATGAAATGACATGCCTCTTTAATTAATGAAACAAAAACCTTCTCACAAAATAACACGTTTACACGAACATTTTCTTATGTCATATACCTGATAAAGAGATATAGCTAACCCCACCACACCACAGAACCCCATAGCTGACACTGAAGAGTTATACTGGGGCACAAGTTAGAGGCATATTGTATTTCTAGGATAAACATGGCCGGTGTAGTTTATTCCTCTTGGCTCGTCAAACTGGTAAAGCAGTGTAAACACAGAATCCCAAGCATCCTCAGGTGAAACTGAGCTCCTCTCTAGAGATTAAAAACGTAGCAGTGGACAGTTTCAAAATGAACTACGCTGGTCATGTTCCCTGCAGTGAAGGAATGTGTCACCCTTATGCAATGGCATGGCTCTTTTATGTGTTTTTATAATGGTCTCTTCCTGGTATTTGCTGATAATAATAAGATAAGAAGTAGAGCATTATTCTTTGATAAACACATATAAGTAGGTGACCTGTTTATGGACGTTAAAGCTGCATTTAGCAAGACTTTTAGCAAGTACATTGTCCCTATTTTCCAAAATTGAACTCTGGTGTCTCATAGAGGTTTCCCCCACAGAAACTGATGAATCCTAAACAGCTGCAAGAAGAAACCTATACAGTAAAACAAAGGGGGGCACTTGGAAATAAAATTGGATATATAAGATCAAAGTAAAATACAATGAATAAAAATCTCTCCTGTATTTGTTATGTGTCGATGTGAAGCAGAAGTGGTATGAATATGAGTGTACTGGTCACAGACATGAGTCCATTCTCATTACCCAGCCTTTGGGTCACTTACCTGCCACTTGTGTGTCTTGTGAAACAAATTATGTTTTGACCTGTGTGCGTGTGTTCGTGTGTGTGTGTGTGTGTGTGTGTGTGTGTGTGTGTGTGTAGTACTGACATTTATTTCACTACTTCTGATGAAATGACTAATGAACTTAAAATACAATGAAGTTCTTAACTGAGTGAGAGTGACGTGGTATAATAGATTAAAGGGTTTCCCCTGTGGCTATTCCCATGGAGTTTGGACAATATCAAACTGTCATACTGACCTCATGGCAAAAATCTATATGAAAGCTGGATGAAGTGAAATGAAGTAGCAGAACATTGCTGCAACACTTCAAAGGCAGCTTGTACTGCTTTATGAATAGGCTCCTTTCACTCTCTCTCTCTCTCTCCCTCACACACACACACACACACACACACACACACAAAAAAAACACTACACTTCCTTACTCTTTCCCTTGTTGTTTAGCTTCCAGCACACACCCTCAACTGTGATAAGCCTTCCTGGAAATTCCTCTCTATAATTCTGTAATCATTAATGTTCTGCACTTAGGGGCAAGTCTGAAGGATGATATATATATACACACACACAAAAGCACCATAAGGAATCAGAGACTACAAGCACCGGAGAAGAGCTGACGAGAAGCACCAATCCTCCTGAGGTCAGTTCCACTCAAATATACGACTTTTCAAACATGCTGCTTTTTGAAATCTTGGGGAGTAAATCAGCCTGCCAAGATCAAGTTTTCAACCTGCCTGTGCAAACACTTGTAGTGTGTATGTATTGAGATCTGTTTTAATTGGATTGTTCTCCATGTTACAGTTAAGTGCAAAAGAGCTGACAATGGGGTTCACAGCCTTGCATATGCTTCTCTGGCTTCTAACCGCATCCACTCTTACGACACAAGGTATGTGGAACTATTTTAAACTAGTTTAAACTCATTTGTTCAGTAGAAATATTTAATGAAGGAAAAATCTGTCACAAAAATGTTGCAGAAACTAATCTTCAAAATGATGTGGGCTTTTCAGGAGGAAAAAAAACTCTTTATCCTTTAAAAGTTTAAAGGGAGATAAGGGTGTAATATTGTAATAACGTGAGGTGTGACAGTGTGATTGTGTTGCTAATAATGTTAACTTTAGGATACAAAGGAACCAACAAGAAGCTTTGGTTTTCATCGAATCTCAGTACAATATCTGTGTCTTTGTCTACAGAGTTCGCAAAACTAGTTGTGAGTCCCAACATTACTGCAGAGTGTGGCAAACAGGTGACCCTAAACTGCAACGTGTCTTCGCCTACAAACCGACTAACAGTCATATATATGGCGTGGATCCATAACAACCACACCATATGTTGTTCTGTGGACAGTGAAGGACACATTAAATACCCCCACATAAATAAAGCAAAGGACTTCCATTGCGAGTATAAACATGGACAACTGTCCCTCATTTTTCAAAAAGTGAAGCCACTGAAGAGCGGACACCCAAATGTCTACTTGTGCAAACTACGATCCAGCAAGGGAGTTCTGCATAAATATACAACACTGCAGTTTCAAGGTCAGTTTCCAACAAACAAAAGTATAATTTACGTTCAGTGTTACTCACCAAAACGCACTCTGTGTGTTCTTGAAGTCTAACAAACATGTTGAATGCATTTCCTTCCTCATAAAACATTTGAATAACACATTTTACTTACTTTAAATCCTGTATTGCTTACATCCATGTTTACAAACTAGCAGCTCATTCCTGCCTTGTGCGTTTGCACGAGACAAACAAAACTCATAAAAAACTGCTCCATAACGCTACTAGTGGTCCAAAACTCCACAGGGTGCCTTAAAGTGCAATGTTTAATGTACTCCGATACAAATAAAATTCAAATTTGCATTCAAATTTCTTTACATGTTTTTTTACATGTTTTTTTTACATGTTTAAAAGTACAGAATTATTAACAGCATAATGTGCTTGAATATCAAATGTTAGAGCTCTCATTACACAGTGTTATATTTTCACATACATATATAGTATTGGATTTTTATTCCTGATGGTGTAAGAACCATTTGCTAACAAGACGTTTTTAAGGTGTTGGTAAATTATAACTATAGGCTTTATCATTGGTTGATAAATAACTTGTTTTATATTGTAAGAACAACCTTTGAGTTGTCAGGTTGTAAAAATATCTCCGGCTGGTGTTTATCCTCCTCCAGCATGACATTTACTTTTTCTTTTTAGCTAGCTCTTTAAATCATCAGGAGGACCACGTCAAAGGAGTATTCTCCTTCTGGAAAACAACTGCAGAGCATCTGAACCAAAATGTATTTTAACATTAATTCATTATTTATAACTGCAAACTAATGGCATATTATAAAATGAGAAATCCACGAGCCCTCACAGTTTATTAATGACTTAATAACATAATAACCACAGACCTGCATAAGTTCTTAATACATTGATTTTGGTCTGCAGCTCTTTTATAGAAAGTAAGTGATTGAACTCGCCAATTAGAGGATCTTTCCTGATGAATTAAATAGCACTATAGCTATAAAGACAAAGCAAGTTGTGCTGATGGAAGATGAACACCAGCAAAATAGATTTTTTACAACTTGGCAACCCAAAAGGTGTCCTTTTTAATGTGTTATGGTGAATCTATAAAGCATTAATAAATGATTTATTAGCTGATAAATACATTAGTTGCAACTTATAAGTCCTTATGAATTACTAGAATGCCTAATTAAAATGTTGTTTAATGCAGCAACTGGTCGAGCTAATGGGAACTACTTTATATACTGTTACAGAGTAATCTATTAACACTTTTATAGACTCATCATGTGTTTTGTATGTAAAATCTCAATATGCAAAGTAACTAGTTGCTGTAATTATCAAATAAATGTAGAGGAGTAAAAAGTACAATTTGTCCTTCTAAAATGTTGCGAGTAAAGTAAAGCACAATTGCAACTGGAGTACTTATTTGAGTAAATGTACTTAGTTACTTGCCGCCACTGCTCCCTTGTGATTGGTATAGATTTGATCATGGAAATCACTGAGGTATGGTGGCTTTTTGATAGTTTCACATGCTAAATGACAACAGTAAGTGTCCTTAATGTTTTGTACATGAAGTGCATTATTGAAGCTAATTTCAAAACTCTTCTTATGGTCTTCCTCTCAGATTGTTGTGGGAGCTGTTCCTTGAAGAGCACCCAATCCCAGGTGAGAGACCTGGTCAGGAATGGAGGTGGATCCCTGGGACCTATGAGGACATTTTTGTGTATTTCAATCTTACTTGCTGTCACACTGAAATAATGGATTTGCCAAAGTAAATCCACATCTTGGAGTGTGATAAAACATCAGGGTGCAGCGATGATTAACATTGATTAGGAACAATGAGGTACTGAGATTCATGTATTTGTTTCAAAATCCAAGGCAACAGTTAAGTGAGTCATCTTACATGGTCCAAAGGTTTATTATTCTGACTTTTTGCTCTTGGCTGAAGTGAACAAGGAAGTAATAATCATTACACTGTATAATATTCCTTTGTTGTTTTGTTTCAAGGAGTTTCAAGCAGATTGTATTGGTTTCATTGCACTCAAAAACCACCGCGCACACACACACGCACACACAAGCCTTGAGCTGTGTTTTTGTGTGACTGCTGTGTGAATGCACGCTTTCTGCAAGAGCGCCGTGACAAGAAAATCTGTCCATCTTGAACAGAAGGAAAAGACCTCAAAAGATGGGCTCTGCTGCCGTGAATTCCCCTCAGAAACACATAAGCCTTTGTGTGCGAAATATCAAACAGCTGGACACAGGAACTCTCAGTCAGGCCACATCTCTGTCTGCGGTTTGTGGATGGATGCTGCCCTCTGGTGAAATAGTTGTGATCAGTACGACATGTGGCTGCTGTGTAACTAACTGTTTCAGAGGCAGTGGACTGCCCACATGGAGGGCAAAATGGGTGCATTTAAAGGTTTGGTTTACCTACCAAAAAAAAACACAAAAAAACCTTATCTCTAGTGGTATGTGGTCATGCTGACAGCTTTGATTTCTGATAAGCCCCAGTACAATGAAGGTGAAAGATATGTGATGCTCACAGAATGTAAAAATAAACAGGCAACAGTTTTCATAGAAAATATTTTTCTGTAGAAAGTAGTTCCAATGAACACTGTTCACTGTGAGGTCTGTGGATTAACCCGAGTCATAGGGACACTGTTTCTGGAAAGAAATGTTCCTGTTGAATTTATTTAAACAGCATGATTCAGTGAAATTCCATTCTCCTCACTTTTATTGGTGTGGTTATGTTTTTTGTGATTTGGGTGAACCCTTTAAGATAAATACTGTATAAAAAACAAGGGACTGCCCTACAGTGAAATTGACTGGAGTGTACTGTATGTGAACACGCAGTGACAGATCATGTTTAGTTTGCACGCAAAGGCATAGCTATGCGCAAAACTGTATATTTTGTTTCCTTTATTTTTAAAATCTGACCAGCAGTCAGTGTCCTGGGTACAAACCATTTCTCCTGTTTCCCATCCTGAACTAGCCCTCTGTCTCTCCCCCCACTCAAGTCTTTGCAGGTATAGCTTGAAGCTGGAGGACAAACCCAGCTCCAAGGCTAAAACTCTGCCTTTTTTACGCCTCGGTGCACCCTCTTCAGACACGACATTTGAGAGCCGTTTCAAGTCAGAATGACTCTCTGCTAATGGTGTCACTAAATCAGTGCCACGCAGGGGCAGGTTGAGCTTTTAGCAAGACGTTGCTGCAGCTGAGAGCCCACTGGGTAAACGAATACGAGGTCACCTTGACTATTCCAGCCCAGCATCCAGACACAGGCATGACACACACACGCACACACACACACACACACACACACACACACACACACACACACACAGGCCAAATACACTGGAAACTATTTCTGTTGTGTTGTATGTGTTGTGGGATAATGTTCTCTCAAAAGCATAATTTTGAGAAATATTGCTACTGATGTTTTTGTGAAATATTAATACTGACTGACTAATGAGAAAATGAGATATACTCTTCTTACGCCTACCACATACTGTATTTGGCACTGCAAAATTTAAGCAATTTACATAAATAGTCACAAAACATAATGCTTAGCGATGATGAATCAAGCTGTATTTTTTAATTAACTTAACAATCACAGTGAAGTATTTTAAATGGAGTTCGGAGCCTGATTCTTTTTTTTTTGTTTGTTTTGGTTTGTTTTTACTTATTGTTTTTGTATTTGGGATTTTCAAAACCTTTTAGCTGACTTAATTTTTTACAAAAAATCCTAATAAAATGTCCCTTTAAAGGGAAATAAAGAACATTTATGAATTAAATGATTTGTGGTTGTTTTCTTAATGACAACAGCATTGTAATAACATTCATGGCATGATGTGATGAAGGCTTTTCCTTGATCCCCTGTGGCTTGAAATGCACCTCATTTGTACGTCTATTTGGACAAAGGCATCTGTCAAATGAATTAATGGAAATGAGTGCACATGATAAAGTGTGCTAAAACATCAGTATTTAGAACTTGAAATAAAAGACTGAATTGGAGTTATGAATGTGCGGCTTTCCCATCTTTATTTAATGTCTTTAATGTCTGTCCATCAAAAAAACATCTACAGCAATATCATTCCTGATAACTGATGCATCTCAGAGGGAAAAGTGTGCAAACAAACCTCGGGCAAAATTTAAGTTAGGGATGACTTCAAGCTTTTTAGATGGGACAGAAAGTGATATTTTCCAAACCCAAATCTCATTGCTTGATCGTAGATGCAACATGGATGCAATTTAGGAGGCTTTACGTTGTTCTATAAAGTCAAAATGAAGCTATACCTCTCGAATGAGCTTCAAAGTTCATTTTGGACTTTTTAAACAACGTGTAATAAAACAATCTCAGCTCACGTTCCATTTAGTAGCTGTTCTTGAGCTTTTGGTGATATTACATGGGCTTCATGCAGATGGAGTTTACTCAGTTGTCATGCAATTGCAGATAATCAAATTTCTTTCTTTCTTTTTTTTCTGAGCACTTTAATAACAAGAACGGACCTTGAGATGAGACTGTTTTGTCAGCTGCACTTCACCGTATAGCCCAAATATTCCAGTAAAGGAATATTTTCTTCTGCACATCAGAGCGTCTTGGTTTTCAGTTATTACTAAAACAACAAACTGCATCACTGCCTTTCTCTGTATTTGTAGCATGCACTTCTTACCACAAGAGGGAACAAATTACACACCTAACAGTCATCCTCTGGACAAATCATTGACTCCAAACTGTTTTTCATGTCGATGCGAGGCTGCAGGGTGTAAAAAGGACCAAATTACTGATGAGTGAACTGAGAGAACACTTTCACTCTGCAACAAATGGTTTGCTTCATAATGAAGATTGGTGTGAAAACTGTTCAATACAGTTCAGTACGTTACAATAAAGCATACTGGGTGGTTCACAGGGGTTGGAGCTGCGGCTTAAAAAAATGTCCATTGTTTGTCTTCTTCTCTGGTGCGGTAGTCAGGGGACAAAGTTACAATGCAGCAAGGGAGGATCACACACAGAACAAAAAAAGAGATTCAGACTGGAGTCTGGATTATAAATATTTCTATTTGATACATTACAGGGCTGTACAGACAGTGAAAAAGAAAAAAAATGCTGTCCATGTTGGACTTCCCTCAGTGCAAAATGAGGCATGCATGATGAGCAGCCCTATATATGGGTTACTCTGCAGGCACCCCTAGTTAATGATCTAGGGCTTGATTAAACACACCTGAAGCCAATTTCCAGCAGGTCAAGTCATTACAAACACATTAGAAGAATATAGTTCCATAGCACTGACACATTCTCATACACGTGCTGATATAAATACATATAAATGTTAGCTTGCACACTGGGAATGGGATCCACTGGTAATACAAAGACAATAAGATAGAGTGACAGAAAACTTTTCTTTGCTTTTTGGGTCTACATTTGGTGAATAGTTCCATTTCTGTTTTTCTCATGTGCCTTTGCAAAAGCCTGATCCAAGATGTCTCGTGGATACTCTCTCGTCAGAAACTGATCAAAGATTTTGTGAGCTTCTATCAGGAAATCTTCATCCCTTGTCCAGATGTGTCTAGCCCTAAGAAACTGACTACAGGGCAGACATTTTTTGAGAGGGATAGAATGATAGCTTGAGTAGTGTAAATAAACAATAAAGCATACTGCCAGACTGATGTGTCCTCAGATTCACAAAGTGCATAAACATATTCATTTACAACTATATTTCTCATTGCCAAAATGTGTCATGTTTGGATTCCTAGTCCCTTTACATAATTATGGGGGCAATACGTTCTGTTGATGTTGTTACTCCCGCTGCCTTGTTACATCATCTCTCAGTGTTTGAAGTTTGCTTCTCCTGCGAGCACCTCATCTGGGCAAAGTACACAGTGGCATGTGTTCACTGAGATGTGTGTGTGAGTGTATACAGGGGCTTCAGGTCAAGTTCCCATGGTAACTGAGAGGTGTCTCTCTGTGTGCCCCCAGCTTCATCTGTGTGTGTGTGTGTGTGTGTCTGGCCAATTATCTCAGTGGGCTGTTATCTCCTCTCAAAGAGGTTTACATTATCACCCTGACAGCCTGGTGGCCATTGGTCAGGTGAGCGGCCGCAGATTATATCATACACAAGAGCAGAAGGAGGGGGGAGGTGCACAGATCAAAAGACACAAGATAAGAAGCTGACTGACCGACAAACAGCGAGACAGCATGGATAGATGGGACAGAGAGGGAGAGAAGACAGATGGATGGAGGAATGGAAAGTGGAGATAAAAGCCAGATTCTGTCAACAAACGGGGGTGATTTATGTGAAGCACTGATAGCCTGTTACCTAACATTATGGTAAACGGGAGAAGGCTTGGGATTAATTGCCCCAAGAGCTGATGTACACAACGATCAGTGTTGTCAGTGACAGTTGTGGCACAGTTTCTGTTGACGTCTGTGTGTTTTCCTTCTGTCTCTACGCTGTTCCATTTGCTGTACATGCATGTTTCATTCAGTTCAGCATAAGAGCAAAACAAAGCAATAAACTATGAACACACTATAAAAAAGAAATCCACTACAGGTAAATGTCCTGCATTTAAAATGTAATAAAAAGTATGTAAGCATTGGCAACAAAATGTACTTAAAAGTGTCTAAAGTAAATCATACTCACATTGCAGAATGTTCCCTGTCAGTGTTATATTATATTAATGGATCATGATACATGAACATGTAAGCAGTACTTTAAAACGGCCATAATCAATATTTTTAACAATGTATCAAATGACAATGTGAAAACAATGTGACAGTTTAAAAGGCGTCGCTTGACTCCAAATGAATGATAATGTTGCTCTGTTAACTGCTGGATATTTAAATAAACAACTGTGTGCTAACATGTTCGCCATATCAACTTAAAAGCCCCCAAGTGGCAGCACAATATTATTGAAAGAATCAGTTATTGCAGGTTTAAGTAAAAGCAGCAATAACACACTATAAAAATATTTATTTGCAAGTAAAAGTCCTGCATTCAAATTTTACTTAAGTAAAAGTACAGAAGTATTGGAAACAAGATGTACTTTAAGTATAAAAGGTAAACCTACTCATTATGTGGAATGGCCCATTTTAGTTTTATTATATTACAGTATCATTATTATTGATACATTAATATGTAAGCAGTACTTTTATGTTGTACTTGCTCAAAGTGGAGCTAATTTTAACTGCTTTATACACTGTTGGGTAGTTTAATCTATAACAATACGTCATATTTTATCATATATCTTTAAGTGGATTATATATTTTGTGAAAATTGTACAGTATTTGAATAAATATACTTAGTTACTTTCCCTCACTGAAAGCAGCAACTTACTTTGACACAAACTAGCTGTAAACTGTCATAGCTACACATAAAGCAGTGGCGGCTGAATGCACTCTAATGTCTGTGTACATTCTGTAAATATCTCAGGCGACGGCGCAGGTTTAATTAAATACTTCATCCCTCCTCTGAGTATAGCAGATGAGAGCATCAGTGACTCAAACATTTTCACTGCTGCCAACATTGATTTCATTTTAACACTGTCTTGTTATTCTCCTCACCTTATGTCTCCCCTCAATTTTTTCACAAGGTTGTCAGACGACAAAGTCGTCCATTTTGTGTACATTCAGTGTTGATCCAGACTCCTGAAAGGCTGCTTTATATAACAGCTGGTGCTTTATAGAGATCAACACATGAATAACCCAGCGGGAAGACTGATCTGCGTGTCAGCTGCACACTGAGAGGATGCGGTGTCTTGAAGGTTACAGCAGGAGAAATAGAGGTGTTAAAAGGTATGAAGAAGAATAAACGTCAACATATGCTCTGAAGTATGTGCCAACGCTGATTCCTCAGTTATTCACAGCAGCCGGAGACCAGCAACAAAGACCGTTATGTGAATGAAAGATGAACCTGTTTGTCTGAAGACACCGACTGTAGAAAGCCTCACAACAAACAGAGTGTGAGCTCTTCTGTGTGTCATAATAAGATACCAAAATATTACTGCTGAGATGCAGAATACTTGAATACGCGCTGTTTAAGTCTTCAATCCAGGTGTGACAGCTGAGATGAAATATGAGCTGTCTGTTTTCACTCTTTTTTCAGCGTGAGCTTGAAAGTTGATGGAATGTGTCCCACTTTTCTCTCAATCTGCACCATTTTTGATCCCTCCAATGTAGATGCAAATAAAGATGGCAGTCATTAGATGCCCAAGGCCTAGCGCCCATATGTGACAGTACACATTCTTGTCCATGTTCCTTCCAGTAAACTGTGTGGAAAGCTATGGTGAAAGACAACCATAAACAAGCTAGAATAAAAGGATGAGAACTTCCCGACAGCACACAAGTGAGCGATGATGCTACAGATAACGGACATCGTAAGGCTTATGGGTTCCTCTACATTGTACATTTAACCTTTCAGGCTTTGTTCTCACAAAGACACTTCAGTCCTAGCTGGTGCATTCATACAGCTCACAGATAGCAGCCAGGCATGTTTGCTTAGTTGTGCGTGTGTTTTAAAGGGAGTATTTCGTGTAACTGCATGCACTCCTAGCCTTGGTTGCCCTGGGAGACCATAATCCTCACCTCTCAAATCTAGCTCTCGTTAACATAATGCTTTCCACAAAATCCAGTCCTGTGTAACTATATACAACTAAGCACATTTGCAATATACAGTAGAGTTAAGATTGTATGTTACAATGTTAGTGTATAACAACAAGACTAAAAAGCTGTGCCTTTGAATATTTCACACAGTTAGTTATTCCACTGCAGGGGGCCCAGGGGAAGTTAGCTGAGTGGCTCTACTGTTTTCAGTAATTTGGATAAAAACTCATTTATTTAAAAATATGCACATGTACATTTTGACACAGGGCCTCAGTACAAGACAGGTAATAATATAAGACCAGCCTAATGCAGCACTCACGCAAGATGGGAAGGACGGGAAAAACTAGACTTAATATTGACCTTAATATAGACCTCTGCTCAGGATTAAAGGTGGGTGGAGCTATGCTGGGAATTAAGGCAGGTCACCAAAATCTAGGAGTGTGTCAATTGGTTTGAGGTCATTTGATTAGTTGCAAATTTGTTTTGGGAATATGCACCACTGAAGCACAATATCAGCGAAAATGAAAAGGACTGTATATGTCATATCGTTTAAACTGTCAACTATCAATTTCCTAGTTATAATTCAGAGCTTGAGATATTGTAAATCAATGCCAATCACGCATGAGAAGATGTTAAGTGTAACAGACAAGCTAGACAAGCTGTTTAATTTGCACAAGAAACAACACCAAAAAAAACAAAACAAAAATGGCAGCTTCGAAGCCACCATCACTGGCATTACATCTAAAAACATTACATCTAATTCAGTAAAGTCAGCTAATTAATAAAGAGATATTCACTGTTTGTTTGTATTTCACTTGCATCTGCAGGTGTAAATGCAAGGGCCTATGGGAGCAGTTGCAAATCACTGTTGAAAAATAAATCTGTTTTATGATATGAAAACGCTGTGGTTAAGAAGATGAGAAAGATGGAATACACTTTCTTAACACTGTGTAACTCTGAAACAAACTCAACACGTTAATGCGTCACTTTCTGTCACGTTAATGCCACCTACTGATGAGTGCAAGATGTGTAACTCTGAAACAAAGAACTAAATATTTATGTTTAGTATTACTGTAAACAAAATGTTAAATCGACATGACCAAACTCTGTGCGTTAACGCGTAATTTTCATGCAAGACGTGTAACTCTGGAACAACTGTATTTACTCTGTTATTAAGGTTTCATTTTTAGGCACGTAAAACAATTTGGTCATGGCTTGGGTTAAAATAAGTACTTTGTTAAGGTAAGGGGACATTCATCGTCATAGTTATAAACACGTGATCATGGTTCGGGAATGATCGTGGTCATGTTTTAAAAAAATAACAACATTGACTCATAAGGGAAAACAGGAAACAAACAGCAGTCTCCCGTATTAAAGTCCAATGTTTCGTTAATTCATCCATCCACACCTATGTCCTTCCTACTGTATGTAGCCTTTGTTGTATTTCACTCCAATGTATGTGGTAAGTGTTTACAGTCATGTAATACAGACTACTGTCAGAACCATGGATGTACAACTTATGGCTCTCTTAATGACAATGACATTAAAATGTAAATGTATTTATATACAAGCAGCAGACACTAGAAAGCAACAGACACTCTAAACGTGACCAACAACTCATAGACCCATCGTATGATATATGATAGCCAGTCTAGGGCATATAGTGTATTAAGCTTACGGTGCTAAATGCACATCTGCAGCAGTTAGATCATATACGTATGAAGTGGATCCGCAAAAAGGGCTCACCTCTTAAACAAAGTTACATTTAGCTCTGATGAAGAGGTGTCTGTGCATTATAATAACATCAATAGCTTGATTTTGCAATGTTTGTGTTCGATAATAGCTAGGACAGAAATATCAGTTTTCAACTGAAACCCTCCCACTGACGCTGTTTGAAATATTTTGAGGATGGCACTGAGTGAGCACTCTTTTCAATCAAGGCCCATTGTCAAGAAGACTAACCACTGTCCGGTCAATCTTAGAAGGAGGGTAAGGATTGACCTCTTGTTCAGAAAGTATTGATTGTTGCTGTATCCTTGTTTATTTAACTGCATCCTGTAGAAAACAAGCAGAAGAATAGAGGGGATGCTGTATGGCAGGCAGTGAGTACAAGGACAGGGATAGAGGGTAAAAAAAAATAAAATAATGGACTGGTTTTATCTCCTCTGAGATACAAAGGTGGGTAGGTGGGTAGGTAGTTCAGTCATCATTTACAATACCTGTTGTTATTTAAAAAAAACCAAAGTCAGAACACAAAATTGACACCAAAGCTGTAACAGGAAGCCGCACTGGCATCTGTTTGCATGCGCTCAGTGGTTCTCTCTTCCACTGGGGCTCTTACTCACATCATCAAAGGAAAAGGGTCCATTTGTTTTGATCAAAGTCCAAATAAAGTGGCAATATTGAGAGACTGTCTAGATATTGTTGTGCCAGTCCGTATTTCATGCATGCTAACCAATTATTAGTCTCAAAATTGAATGTGTGTTCTCTACTTTACCCTCATATGGAGCGGAAATATGCATCTGAAATCTGATATCTGAAATATGCATAGCTTATTGAACCATTCTGAGTAATACGGAATCAATATGTCATCTATCTTTCTGTGTAATTGCATGTAAACATATGAAACCAAGCTAACAAATGATCAGTGTCAGTGACCATATATCGACAACAGTACCAAGTGTGAGGAGGTGGACAACAGACTGAGTCAGCCTTAAATCAAGCCCTTTTGAATCATATATGGACCAATAAAGCTTCCTCTACCATACTTGTTACATAACACGCCATCTCTGGAGGATTGCAATCACCTCCAGGTCTTGCATCAATGGGCTGTTGATTAGCTCATGTCAAAAGGTCCTCTCTGCCTGCTCTCCATGTATTCTACCTCCTCGTTATCTTTCTTTTCAGCTCCCAGGAGAAATGGAAGAATTCTTGGTAATTTGTGCTCATTCTCAGTGTTTCCCTTTAATCAACCAGTCTCATCGACCTCCATCCATTCTCTGTATGAATGGAGGGGTCTATGCACTGGAGGCAAAACTGGTGTCTGATTGAGAATAACGTCCAGATGGTCCTCATTACAACAGCTTTACAATACGTTCCACTACTTTAGTTTCCTGCCACTGTTGTGTCTGTGTAGTTATGTAACCTGGGGGTTTATGTAACACCTGGCAACCCTGTAACCACCAAACTGGCAAACCCTGCTCCACGTCTGCACTTATTTTAGTAACTGCTTGAAAGCTAGGGGAGCATGCCTGGCTCTTTTGTATTAACAAGGAGATTGCCACATCAAATCAGATGTGAGTGCCGTATACTTGTGTTTTCCAAGTACAACAGATGACTTTGAAGTGACCGACGGCGTAGGAGGGAGGAGAGGTGGAGTTGTTTGGTGACTGGGTTTAATGTGGTTCCCAATTATGGGGAAAAAAGGACAACTGGAGGGTCCACTTTGAAGAGTAAGGAACCTTAAATGGAGGTGGCTTACTCTTCAAAGGGGGTCATCCTCCCAAGATGACAGAGCCAATATAAATGCCATTCTGAAATGATTCTATATAGAAGAAATGTTATGAGACTTTCTGTGATCGAACTTTATTTTCGCTTTCCATCTGGTAGATGATTCATTCTTGGTTCTTGGTACAAGTTCAGATACTAGTATGGGAAAGGCATTTATGAAAGTCAGAAGCAGGCTGTGTGGGTTTTTCTCCATCTCATCTCAGTTTTCATTTCCCACATAATCACCTCTGACATATTTTGTGCACAATGGAGTATGTCTTATTGGTAATTAGTTCTTGTGGTGTGTTCTGATCTGATCGTTTAATTTCCGCAAATGAAAACCACCTAATTAGTCAAAGATAACACAACAGAAATCAAATGCCATCTGGGTTGATCTTTCACAGATGGTATTTGATTTCACAGTCTTAATACCTGTAATAAAATGACTATTTATATGTTAAATGATCCTTATTCAAAGGTTTAAACTGGTAAAATTGGATATTCTCTGACACAACCGGTAAATGAATGCAGCCATCACATTCTTTATGTGTCCTGTAACAAGACACATAAAGGAGGCTGCTATTCTGGCATTGTATTGCTTTTAGTCTTCAGGGCGACACGTGACATTAGAGCCATTTAGGAAAAAGAAAGTAGAATTGTTGATTTGTAGTAATATATTATTGGGATCAATTATTTCTGTCTAAACATAATGGGAGTTCATTTCAGGATGTTTTTTTGACTCCTGACATTTGACCTTTTTTTCAAACGATCAGCTCATACTGGTATTTAATGTTACACATGTGAATCTCACAAAACACCAACAGACAGATGTTTTAAAGTACAATTCAACCTGATTTCTTTTAGTACATTTAACTGAATTTCTTCCTCATTTCTACAAATCTCACGAGTCACACCACAGGAGAGGAAACCAGCAAATGTGTTAATTAAATGTTGATTGTAAACAGTGATACTGCAGGTGATTATACACATCACACACCACACACTCAGAAAAGCCTTCTGTGGTATCTGTGAAATAAATACACATTTGGTGTTTACACTCACACTCACACTGTGTGTGTTCTGGACAAGTCAACAGAAAACCATCTGATGTAAAAGACACTGGGACGAGAGCAAAGACGTGCACGGCAGACAAAATGTTCTTTGCAAGCACATACACAAGGCATACACACGCAGTGTGACACAGACACACATTAAAGTGCAGTGAAAAAAACAGTCACCCACACAAACAAACACATATTAAACACCTCCACCGGACGTCATTTTTCTGTTGACATTGCTTTAGCAGGAGGAAATGTGTGTTTTCATGATCAGCAAACATAGTCAGATTTCATACATGCGTCCTATTTTTGGACAAATGTTTGCAATGTTCTGTGTTTCACAGATGCACACACACACACACAGCAGTCCCACACATGCATGAAACAAACAATACACAAACAATAGACCTCAAATTTCTTTTATTTCTGCAGAGATCACACACACACACACACACACACACAGAATGCAAATGCACACCTGCACACATATCCGTCTACTAGACTAAGTATTGATTTGTGGCAGTCAGCTGCTTTATGTACCAAATCTAACACTGCATATCCTTGCGCAACATCATCTGGCCAGTGAATTGTTCAGGTATATCGTGACCCGTTAAATCTGAACATTTCATGTTGTTTTTTAATCTCCACATGTAACTAAATAGGTCATTGAGCAGAGAGATGCATTTGGATCGCATTCACATCCTGTGACAGTTCATGAGTCACAGCTTTGCATTCGACACCCATACACAGAGAGAACAAAACACACGCAGCATCTCTTCAGCCAAACTGGATCTGGGTGAAAATTCACACCAGAATTTACATATTTATCTGTTTTTCTTGTGGTTTTGGCAATACGGTGTAGTATTGCAGTATTGTGTGAAAATGTCTGTCCAAAAACCAGAAATGGGAGGGGTAGACCAAATGTGTGGACACAACCGACCAATAAGCAATTTTACAAAACAATATGTGCACATTTTAGAGCCAACATCAGTTACAGATGGAAGATGGCACTGTGGACGGCTGCCTATGAGAGCTCATCCACAACTGGGAGAGCATGAAGCCCAAGCATTTCATTGCCAAATGTCACCGCCTGTAACTGTTGTACATTTGACAAATAAAACCTTGAACTTGAACTTATCCAATGCTGACACATATTTGTTAAAATAAACCACAAAAATCTCAACAATCATGCACAAAAAATAATGTAAATCAGAATTATTGTCAATGCTGTTTTATTATTGAAAGTTAGAAAGAAAGATATATCAGGAATGCCCCTTTAGGCTCCAAACACACAGAAACACTGTCAACCATCTTGCACAAACAGTGCTAACAAGGTTTTTTTTATTAAACTGGTCGAACTGCCACAGTTGACTAGCTATCTATCTAGCCTGCTAATCGATGTTAGCATGTGTACGTTTTCCCACTGGACAATTGATTGACAGCTCATTTAACAAGCCAAAGTACAAGTCAAGAAATCTGTCCATGCTTGTAGGCAAAAAGGAGACATTTCCACTTGAAAGCTAATGTTTGTTGCAGCTTAAACGTCACATCTTTTTAGAGTCTGTGTTGTGGCCTTCTGACATGTTAGTCAGTGTCACACAGATGATAGACTGTTACTGCTTAATGCAAATACAGTTTAAAGTAAAATGGCTACTTGCAAAGCACAAACACATTCACTATCTACATAAATTGATACCCAACAGCACAACTACTGTATATGCACAGACAAGGGGTGACTTCATGAGACCAACAAATGTAAATTATTTTTTTCTCAATAAAATGACACAGGAAATCTAAATCACAGAGGAGATCTATTAAAAAAAATAAAGGTCAGTCACAGAGCAGATATAAGGCAATGTCAGGGTTGTGTGTTTGTCAGCTTGTTTTGGAGTTCTTTTGCCCCCTAGTGGCCAAAAATCACTTACTGTAGCTTTAAGATGTGGTAAAAGGTTGTTACAAAGGAAACCAGATATAAGTTTGTCTTGTACAAGTGAAGGTTTTTTGGAACCAGCATCTGGTCACCATTGCAAAATTTGTAGTGAAGCACTTTGGCATTAACTCTAACAGTCAGCCATGGTAGATTGCTGCTTGGCTGATTGCTCTGATGTACTGTTTGTGCCATGGGAAAAATTACACCCTTCATTTGCAGGTGGCCATGTCACTCAGTTTGCATTGACATATAGTTCGTATACAGTAAGATTTCATATTGAAATAGTAGTTTAAGACCCATATACTTCATAATTCTTCATGTCTTCATGTCAGTAAACAAAGATTATAGGAAAACAAAAAAGCCATCCTCTGATTTTAGATTAGAGGCAGATTCATTGCTCTGTGAATTAAACATTAGGTCAAAATGGAGTTATAGTTAAAAGTCATGGCTGCAGGTACTTAGGCAGAGAAAAAAGCCCAATGTCAGTATAACCCTTCTGAACAACACAAACACAACAAACCTAAGGTAAATGCCCAGCTAGAGACTGTGCAGCAGCAGGGTAAATGAGGCTGAAGAGGTCTAAGGAGGCAGATCTAGGTTACTCTGACCTCTCTCCAAAGAGAAATTTCTGAGACGCGATCAATCAGGCCTGCTTCTCTTTGCCGAAGCCCTGCAGAGCTTTCCAGATGGATTAAGACCTCAGAACTATTGGTCATCATCTCACACACAACCAACGAGGGGACGCTGCTGTCAAAACTCAAAATCCACCGTTTTTTATTTTTTCCTTTTGAACCCAGACTCACAGGAGGTTTTCTGTTTGTTTGACATTTGATATTTATGCTTGACTGACGTTCAAGGACATGCAGGCTGATGGTGAAAGAGGATGTGTGAGTGTTTAAGCTTGTGTGTTCATTTTTAGTTATATTTTTATTTCTCACACATTGGCCACACCTTCTCTAAAACAGTAAATGTGTATATATTATTTTAAAGATATTTCTGTTACTGGTAAAAAGCTACAAATGAAAGGGACAGGGAGCAATAATGTGAATAATGTGAATGTGTTGTATTTTTCCAAGTTACTACAGTTCCTGTTAATGATTTCATGACCTTGGTGACATTCGATGGCGATAACATATGGTTGGATGTATACATCCCTCCTCTCTTTAGTAGAGCGGGACCAGGCATACAGGCACATTATGTTCTGTGTACCCCTGGAAGTGAAAACATGTCTAAGGAAATCTTACAGAAAAAGGAAGGAGCCCATTGGTTTCTATGCTCCTACATAATTATAAAGCACAGATGTCACTCATGAGTGCCACAACTGAGATATTGGCAATAAACTGTAGAGGCGACTTGTCAAAGGCAGTAACATCACACAGTGTACAAAACAAACGTTATCACTGACGGGCCTACCTCTCTTTAAAGATATATTGGAGAAAAGACATAAAGCATATTAACATATTGTTTGCAGTATTAAGTGGTGGCATCAAATAACTGCACCAAGAGCCCCATGATTCCAACCTAACTACAGGAAATGACCCAAAAAAGCAAGAGTTTACAGGTATATGGAGTCTTAGCTGTTTGTGAACTGATGTTTTTGCTTGTGTACCAGAATAGAATGGACCGGTGCCAAACTGCTGCCTTTATTGATTTTCATATTCAGCTATTGCTTCATGTGCTGTTAACTGGTATGGCAGTAGAGAGGATAACCTACTGCAAAGAGGGCAGGCAAGTCAATCATGCTTAGCTGAAGTCACAGAGACAGAGAATTAGATTTACTTTGACGCCCTGACTCCCCTGACTGTCAGAATATCTAAACTAGCAGTAATAAATCAACAAAAACAACAACAAAAGAACTTGTGAGTCCATGTTAATTTTGTTTTTGTTGTGTATGTGTAAACCTGTATAAACTACACAAACAAGAGTCTGCAGTCATGCTAGCAGCTCTGTCAGGGTGTACTAATCTAAATGCTAATGTCAGCATGCTAACACACTCATAATGACAATGGTTACATGCTGATGTGTAGCATGTATAATCACTACTTTTGGGCTGTAGTCACTGGATCACCAAAGACCATAAGACTATTGAACGGCACGACAACACAGAGATAAGGATGAACCCAACAGCTGACATTTCTTTATGCATTCTGTATGGTATGTTTGTTGTGGCGCTGCTATCTGATACTATCGCTGCAATAACCGGAGCAGACTGCCCTCTGTCTCTGGCCAGGTGGGCTGTGCTTCACTTCACTATCCCATTTGTCAGTTAAACAGGCTGGTACAGGGTTGCCATGGTGAGCCATAACTGTAACAGGTATCGACCAAAGAGGTGGAGACTGAGAGAGAGGAAGAGAGTGAAAAATAAGCACGGTAGCACTGATTGCTGCTCAAATATGCAGAACAAACACAGTTTCATACACTCCATTAACAAACAAACATGGCAGAAATTAGGAGAATGGACACACAAGTCTGCTGTTACAAGTCATTAGTTTATAGAAACATCAGAGAAATTCTGTTTTTACAAGTTTACCACTGCTGAACAAATATTGCATCATTGTTTTTTTCTTTTCGCTGCATCACGTTTTTTTTTGTTTTTTTTTACCCCTGGAAAGGTGTTCATCAACAATAACAAAAAGCTCTATGGTGAAGGTCTATAAATGTTGTTTGTCCTATATGTCCCCCTCTAGAGCATCCATCTCCCTTCGTATCATGGTGGGGGCTCTTCCAAATGCCAGGGCTTACAGACAGTTTCATCATATTTTAAAGATAGTAGCTACTGGGGAAAACTGTGTGATCAGATTGGCTTCCCTTCGAGCCAGTAAACATGGATGGGGAGGGGTGTACTCACCTGGGTCAATGTATTTACTTCAAGTCCTCATACAAGGGTCATTGTGTGATTGACAGCGTGTTTTTTTTTGCAGCAGTGATACCTTCATATTACCATTCAATCCAATGTAATGTATAAAGCTGTGACCTTCAAGACTGATGCGTTCATTGTTTCAGGCTTGTAGATGAAACTGTAAACACAATAGCCTTGCAATTCTACATGATCAACCGTGCACATAATTGTGCCAGCATACAAGAGACCTGTGATGAGTTTGTTTGTCCAAGGATCACCGCTTCTGTGTGAAATCAGCGGTTCCCATCTTGGTGGAGAAAATGTGCGAGACGTATGGTAATAAGGGACATTAGCATTGAAATGCTCGCTCGTGCTGTGAGCCTTATCCTTATCCTCAGCACGCCTGCCCCTCTCATGATGTCTCCCCTGCATGCTGCTTTAAATCACGTGGGCTCTTCGGTATGCAGAGCAAACTTTAACCATCAACAAACATTAATCAGTGACAATTCATCACTGTGCTGTATTAATAATTCCGGTCACCTGAATGTGTGCATCTGGGTGACTGTGAAAGTATGTCTTACATGCAGAATGCAGCTGTGGGAACCTGCACAACTGATGATAATTTTGTTCACCGAAGAGCATGAATGCATACTGTGCACGCAGTTGACTACATCAATAAGTCACACTGCAACAGTGGGTGCAGGGGTTGTTGTTGTGCTTGTATAAAGGTGGTAGTTTAAATGTTTTGTGTGTGTAGGTAGGTTCATGGGAATGTGTGTGTAATCTATACCTTTGAGCAATTTCTTTGTGTTTCTAATCCAAGTTTCTGAGTGGGCTGGAGTCGTGAGATCCTGAACAAGGCCAATAGGTCGCTTCACAATGGGATGGTCACGAAAAAGAGCAAAGCTGTCTCCAGTCTCCAGCCCTCAACTTCCCACCTGTCAGTCAGATAGGCAGTCAGTCATTTAGCTGTACACCTATCGCACACAATCACATTTACACAATCACCATTACTCTCTTTTTTCCCTTTTAATTTGACCTTTGCAATGACAGTTCAGTGATTGAAATTGTCACAACAGCCCTAAGCAATTATATTTTTGTCTTATGATGATTATTAGCTTTAACACTGTAACACTAGGTATAACACTAGTGCGTAGCCTGGAGGAGCTCCAGAGCAGGTGGCAATGCATAATCATGATGTAATCATGATGCTGGATTTGAAAAAGGGGAATGGGCTTACCTCTGTAGACCAATCGTGTCGGTTCTTTGACGAGCATGGCTCTACCAAGCTGGCAGGGACTAGTCCAGTCCTTGGAGAGGGATGCAGACAAAACTCATACAAAACATGACATGTGAAACCTCAGTCGCAGCAAACTCTCTTTAAGTGGGGCCCATTTTACCCCTGCTGATTGCTGTCTCTCAAAACTGGGTCAAGCCCAACCACCAAACCCAAGAGCCTAAAAACAAATCTGTGTCAGTCCACAATCCCGTTAATAAATGTATTTGGGGAACTCCATAACTGCTTACCGTCCTGTTTCAATTCCAACAAAAATATAGGCTCCAAAATCATTTGCTCTAGTGCTCCTTACATACACCATAGTATGTTAAGGGTCCTGCACATAAATACATACAATAATTTATATAATTAAATTAAGTCTAGTATGGCTCTACAGAAGTTAGATGGAGAGTGAAATATTTATTATTATCTTTTCAAGTCTTTGTGTTTAGAATTGCATTTGCATCTCTGCATGTGAGTCACCTAACTGTCTCTGGGTGTGCAGTGGTAGGTAATTGAATATAGTCTAAATTAAGTCACAACACATAAACAATTGTAATTTATTTACAGGCAATATTCATTCATAATTCCCATGCAAAGAAAGTTCTGAAGTGAAGAATATTGCTAAAATTATTTCCCAGTTGAACTGTTGATTGAATGCACACCTGATGGCGGGAAATCTCCTTCTCATAGATCAACCCTGCTGGAGAAACAAATACAATGAAATGCATAAATGTCTGTATGTGAATGAGTAGAAAAACCCTGGAAAGGCCATGGAATGGAAACTGATTACTGCTCAATGGGGCTCATTATCTGCCTTGATGAAGTGATGGAGAGGGAGGTGGGGGGTTGGTTGGAATAAAAGGTAGGAGGCACAGATGAGTGAAAAGGGTGAGGGAAGAAAGGGAAAAGACAGTCAAGAGAATGGGGAATGGGGGAGTGAGGGGATATGTGATCAATATTCGCCCTGCAGACCGGGGAAACAATAAGACACGGCACACAATCAGATGTGGAGGTTATATACAAGAGGGAAATTATTCATACTGTATGTGGGGTACACATACACAAACAATTATGTCACACAGGATATGACCCTTTGAGGGTATGGAGAATCAACCGGTCCAGCAGTAGCAGGAGGGATAGCCTCATCATTATGGAAAGAGATTTATTCATGGGGTAGCCGCTGGATTATTGATTTAGGAACCTGCAGTGCAGTATACGCTGTTGTGCTTAGCAATAACATTGCAATATGAAAATAATTGAACTTACTCCACTATAGATCTTCTCCTTTTCCTTATCACTACGCATATCGTACTTTAAATTGCTTCATGAGACATATTTAACTGTGGGCCAATATGAAGCTGCATTAATCAATATTTTTATATTAACACTGAATTAAATGACAGTGTGTAAGGTGAAAGGCATCGCTTGCAGTAACAAATCGTCCGAGATTTATCACCCAACTGAGCAGCTCTGCAGAGCTTTTTGGCCTCTCGTTTTTGTTTTTTTACGGCCAGCACATTCACTAAGCTGTTCAGTCTCACTGATTTCATCAACCTCCTTTTCAGCAGCAGCTGATCAAACGTATTATGTTGGACTTCAATTCATCAGATGGCCAGAAACACAACTCCAGTGGGATGATAATGCTGCTCTGAAAATGTTGCTAGAAAGAATTTCAAGCATTTGTACTTTTGGGCTTTCCCAGAGTTGGTTTTAGATTGTCCACCAATGGCCACAATGTGACTGCTGCTACGACCCACAAAATACACCAGAAAGTTGCATAATGCTGCTGCCAAAACATTTTTTTTACCTCACACTTACTTTGCAAAATCAGAATTCCATGTTACCCTCTTTTCCCACAACCAGCTTCACAATCTCTCCACCTTTTGAGTTTTTTTGACGCATGGAAAACGCTATGGCCATTCATCACACCATCTGCCATGCCTTGTTAAGAGTCATTGGTAAAGTAGGAGACAGAAGGATTTCGACTGTTATCATCAAGAGGAGCTTGAAACTAGCTGGATTGGTCATTTGTTTCTAGTATCCGGCATCCTCTTTGACAAATGGCATTCATTTAATACTACATTTGCCCACCATCTCACTATCTCATGCAATTACATTTACTATTATGTACCCTTGAAATGAAAGTTATCATTTCCAGGATAAACCTGTAGAAAGCCATATAGATTTAATTAATGAAGCAGGTTTAGTTAGTTCCTATCCCCTCAATGACCTCAATTTCCAACAAAGACCCCCATTTCTATTCCACACAGAAGCAGAAAAAAGGCAATTCCAGAGCCAGCTGGAAGTGGAGTAGCCATTCATCTTGAAAAGAGTGATTGCCGTCCATATCCTGCAAATTGTCACACGCACTTGATTGCTTCTTTTTGCCTTGGGGCCAATTGAGGGACTTGTGCTTGCACAGTGATATGCTGGGGCGTTTACCCAATCACTGATGTACCGTAGAGAAGCTTTTCAACACACTCGGAGTTCAGGTGACAGAATCGAGATAGCATTGTGTAATTCAGCTCTTTGTGTTGGCAGGATCCTCTGTTTTGTACCAAGCTATGTAAGAGCTCCCCTATACCCTGACACATGACTGACAAACAACGCACTTCAACAGACCGTAATACCCTTAGAGATGGAGCACAGAGAGCAGGATAGAGCTGTCAACTCGTTAACCCTGCTGCCTTCCTCCCCATCTTTGGGAAGTGTTCAGGGTATTATGCGTGAGGTAGATGGAGCCTCAGTGTGTACGATGAGAGAGGGGAAGACAGAAAGAAAGTGATTACAAAACGAGGAAAGGCAGAAGGAGGAATGAGAAAGGAGGTGGGGGGCAGAGTGGAGGAGAGAGCAGTAATCAGGATTAAGGTGGACGGGGTGTGTGCTGGTCTCTGTGATAACACACTCTGTGTGTATGAGCACATATCAAGGGCTGTTTTCTTCAGATGTTTAGCGTCCTCCCCCCTGTGCAGAGACACACCTGCTGTTCAGCCTATGGGGGGTTTCAGAATATCAGTAAGGATCCGTAATCTTTGAGTGAGTGAAGTGTAAAGAGGCCCTGCGGGGCTGCTTGTTGTCAAGGACAACATCATGCTCTGCCATCAAAGCTGATGGGAAGTTTACTGTGGTAAAACATTTGAAGCAGGCAAAGCATTTATGGGATTTACCTCCATCTGGTGCGATTCAATACAACATTTTGTTGTCTGCTGCAACATTGTGTGAGTGCTGCTGTGCGTGCAAACACACAGTGTGGTATGTAACATCTAGTCTTTCACTTTGAGCTTCACAGGTTTTCTTTGCAACTAAACCCCTGAGCCTGGATTATGAGTGATATTATACTATTTTTTTTTTAATAATAGGTGTTATTTATAGATGACTGAGACTACTGTTAGAATTGTTACCATTTTGTAAGCACAGGTCTAAAGATCGTTTCAATGTAATACATAAAAAATGTTTACTTCATTTCTTACATCCATTTTTTTGTGAGTAGACAACATATTATAAAACGGTTGTCATATTTTGCAATGTGCCCTTTAAAATATTTAGTGATTTTTTTATATATATTTACAGTACAGTAGTTTAAACAAGCATATGTTTCTCCTAAAAAGTAAGATAAGTTTCATAACTTAACACTAAAAGGTAAAAAAAAAAAATCTTAGAAAAGTTTGCACTATTTTCCTTCCCCTCCCATTCAGAATTAGATGATTCATGAGTACAATGACTTCCATATAATACAGTACAAACAAACAATGCAGTTTCTTTCTAGATGATTTAGCACTACAACCCAGACTGGATCTCAAAAGGCGTGACAAAAAAGATTTGTTGTCTTTAGCGATTTTGTTTCCCATGAAAGTTCATAACATGCATTTATGCATAAGCCAAAAGGATATGCATAATAAGACATGGCATCTGAGTAGACAAAGTTAAAAAATAACACTGAAGCGGCAAAATGAACTATAGGATTTTGGGGAAACATGCTGAAAGGAAACAGATCAAACTCTATTTCAATGCAAAAAAAGATTACCCTTATCGCTCTTATTTCTTTTGTATTTATTGGTTACACAGCAAAGTCTATTATTTGTCAAAGCACGTTGGGGTATTAAGCACAAAAATGCATGCAGTCAGCACCAACTTCTCATTAGCATTCATTACTAAGATTAGACCAGCGCTCCTTAGCCTCGATACTTCTGTGCATAAACTGATAAAGCTGCAGTTACTTTCTGGCTGGCACACTTCTGCATGTTAAGTGACAACCAGCTTATCATTTTGCTATGTAGACGTGAGGCTACATAAAGCAATCTGATGAGTTTGTGCTGAGTCCTTTGAAAATAAAACATCTGGATAAACAACCTTCTCCGGCTTAAGATGATGATGATGATGATGATGATGATGATGATGATAAGTGATTCAGGGTTAATGACAAATATGTGTAGGCAATGTATGTTTCTTTCCAAATGTGTGCAAAAGACACCATTTCAATTTATATGAATTTTCAGTTCATATCCTTAGTTATTTTCTTACAGCAAAGAAACAGATTGAGATATTTTAATTATTTCTGTGTGGACAGTGAAGAGGAGGAAACAAAAGATGAACACCTTTCTTTAAAGTGTTAGTTTGATTTTTTTGAAGTGGGGTTGTATGAGGTACTTATCCATAGTCAGCGTATTACCTACAGTCGATGGCGGACGGCGCGCCCCCAGTTTGGAGAAGCAGGCAGGAGTACCGGCACGGAGGCAAAGCAATGTACTGCTGTGGACGGGGACAGCAGCAAAACGTATTTTAGCCACCTAATAAAAGTATACACAAGTATACACTTTTTTCATACAAACTGA